>JARQZK010000914.1:0-2500 GCA_030704885.1 Cynegetis impunctata | reverse complement strand
TGGCACAGCTCTGATATATATATATATATATATATATATATATATATATATATATAGATATATTTATATATATATATAATATATATATATATATATATATATATATATATATATATATATATATATTCAATAAAATTTTATTTAAATGTCAGTTGAAGGTTGAGTTTGTCTCTTTTCCATGAATAGGTAAAACTCTTATGGTACAAATTATTGTCTTCATTGATATTTCTCAAGACTTCAATATAAATATTAGGTTTGTTACCTATACCCTACCCTATACTTCACTCTCAATTTCGTTTCGCTATGTTTTGGCTGTCTCATATATCCGTCTGAGTATTTCTTTTGATATGAAGTTTCAAAAAATTTTCAAACACCAGTAGATCCTCTTCATGAAGGAGACATCGATTTACATTATAACTTGTTTTGCAGTATATATAGGTATCAACATATAAATTCCAAATTGCTCTATAGTGCAAGTAGTATATAATTTGAAACCTCTTTTGGCAATGACTGTGAATTCGAACACCAAAATTTTACTATTCATTTTCAGGTAAAAACATGAATTTATTGAATTTTATATTTTTACACATCAAATTCTCTATAAATGCAGGCTCAGTCTCGTCATCTTATTGAAATTGACTTTTTTTGTTTGCGGACACCTACAATCAGTGATTTTAAAAAGTCAACCATAAAATATAAAACATTTAGGTACAGAAAAAAATAAGAAGTTAATAGCAGTGGTTTTTGCAATTGTTTCAGGCTTTGAAATTTTCAAAAAACCATAGTGCTCAGTTGAAGCATCTATTGTGAGAAATTTGTGATTTCTGTGAATAATTTTTAATGTACTAATACCAAATTCGAAGTTGAAGTTTTTTTCCTGAGAGGAAATGGCAAGATTTCAAATTTTTGTTACGAATTCAGACTTAATGCCAAAAGAACTTTCATGCTATGTAAGCACAAACTTTGACTCCCTTATCAAATTTCAAAGTTGAATAATGTAAAACTGTTAATCGATATGCCACTCAACTTAAAAATCCACCTGTTTTCGGAATTTTTCTCAGAACTTCATATTGCACGAAATAATAAGGTGGTAAGTTTTACCTGGCACAACCTGTATATATAAAGAATATTATAGTGAATGAATTTGGAATTTCAGAATATATACAGACATTCTAACAAGGCTTCTTCAGGTATTGAACTCTGGTAGAAGCGAAACGTGCGTCACAATTTAAAGCCACGTTGGCTGAGGTTGAGAAACACGAACGTGAGCCACGGCTTCATAAGCCACTCTCAGTGTTAATTAGATTCGGGTAGTACATAAAGTGTACAAGGAAACTTCTTCAATGATTTCAAAAATTATCAAACAACTTTCCAAGGGAGCTGGTTATATGTATTCCCCGACCAGAATTCTACATTCACAATCCAATAGTGAATTATAGAAATCGTCAAAGTCACTCCGACTGAAAATCTGCATACAACTGTTTCGATCTTATTAGATCTCATCAGTGCAGCTTAGTTGACTCGGAGTGAATTAGCTAATTTCTAATTGTTTCCCAGTACAAATCGTGACCGAGCTACGATCAGAATTACAGCCCAGAGCGCCCTCTACCAAGGATATTGGAAACCAACAATTCACCGCTAAGATCGAAAATGGAGAATACCGTCGGGAGAATACATTACTACCTGACATGAAATTTCTACCCTGCAACAGTGGCGTAAAGCTCAACTGATGAGATCTGATAAGATCGAAACAGCTGTATGCAGATTTTGAGTGAAGTGACTTGACGAATTCTATAATTCACTGTTGGATTGTGCATGTAGAATTCTTGTCGGAGAAGACATATTATGACAAGCTCACTTGGAAAGCTGTTCGATAATTTCTGAAATCATTGAAGAATTTTTCTTGTTTAATTTATGTATCTATTATATCATATTGCCCATGACCAAGTTGTATATTTTTCATGATTTGGTTTTAGATTCGTTTAATATAAATCGTAGTCTTTTCACGAACCGAAATAATTTTAATCGGCCAAGTATCCAACCTGTTGGATTTTTATATCGCTTAGTCCTTCGTAATTCACAATCCATTTCAACGAAAATGAATCTTAGAATTGTCGACATTATATAAAAAGATAAAGTTGATTAGAGCGCCCAATCGTTTGAATAAGTGAACTTTTTACTTCAATTCATTCAGCTGCTTGTTAATTACTTTACTAGATTCCTGAATACCGTTGCACAGAGTTGTAATATTAAAGTTAAAAGATTAATAAATACCATACATTAAATCCAATGAAAGACCCTATTTTGTAAAGATATTTCCAACCAGCTTTACAGGGTCGATTGATGTGATTGAACGCTTCTATATCAATCTTGTTATTCTATAGTGTATAGATAACATTGGATCATTTTTTCGATGAAAGACGTATAATGAGTTTGATGAATGATGGAAGTATTATGAAACACGCGTGAGCAGCAGAACTTCATCACTGAAGTTTTATTC
>JARQZK010000913.1:97500-103032 GCA_030704885.1 Cynegetis impunctata | reverse complement strand
ATCGGTGCAGGCAATAATCAATGTCGCATTCGAAAGTTGTCCTAAACTCGATTTTTTCAAATGACACCTACTATTTTTCATGACACCACGTTCAGTTACGACAGCTTTCTCTATAACTTTTACCTCTATCAAGTCATTCAATAGAAATGAAGAAATGTCAAAATATTTCTTGCTTTTTGAATCATGCCGTGGAAACCAAAATAATTGTGATAATTTAATGGAAAATATATATTTCTATTCAATTACACAAGAAAATTATTATTAGTGAACAAGAACATTATTGACGGAACCATTATGTATTTGTTCAATATTTCCACCATTTTTGTTCAAACGTTCTATTATTGTACTTTTAATATATTGGCTAGCTCTTCTGATTTCGTTGGGATCGAGACTGTTAAAATTTTGTATTATTCTGTCTCTAATCATCTCTATTGTGAACTGGTGAAGAACATACCAATTCTTTTATCTACCCCAACTAAGTCACAAGGGTTAAGATTTGGACAGAGAAGAAACAGATATGGTCCTGATTTGCCTACCTACAGTGATCGAACAAAAACATTAATTTGGTATACCTACACAATTATGCAGTGCTGCCCCATCCATACGCACTTGCAGCTCTAGCCAGTGGCAAAATGTTCAAGAAATGTTTCTACCACGTTTTGAAGAATTTATTATTATTTCTCACTTTTAAAATTTTTCTCGTGAATAAAAGAGCGTACTTTTCCATCCATTACAAAACAGAACACATTTATTCAAAGTTTTATTCAATTTTCAACTTCGAGCATCATATGTGGATTTTCGAAAGCACAAAAATGTTAATTTCGCCTATTGTAAACTACTTGCTGACAAAACTTTTCCTCATCGGTCCAAATTTATGGCAGTATGAGATGGTTTGTGTTCAAAAAAATAACCCTGTAACCATCACAGGAATAAAGTAACTGCAACAGGAAATTCTAATAGAAATAGGCACAGAAGTAATTTCCTGTAAGATTTACAAAACGATTACTGTGGTTCAATTCCTGTAGAAAGAACAGTTCTTATTATATTGGAAATGAATTGATAAAAATAAAGGAATCTATTTTTAAGAATCTTTTATATTCTATTCTTGGGTATAATTTATGTCAACCTTGACTTGTCCTATACATATCTTGTGATTCGAGGATCAATAAAGAATATTATTATTATTATTATTATTATTATTATTATTATTATTATTATTATTATTATTATTATTATTATTATTATTATTATTATTATTATTATTATTATTATTATTATTATTATTATTATTATTATTCATGTACAAAGTACTGGAATATATTCCTGCACATTCGAATATTTTAGCTACTAGAATGAACGTTGTATATTACTGAACTATATGTTTTCTGCAACAGTAATTTCTTGTGATATACAAGCAGTGTAGCTCAGACTTTACTAGAATATGTGGTTATATTTATTAGTGGTATGGTCAATCTCAAACATAAAACTGCACTTGTGACATTTTATTCCGTTTGGTATAGCAGGAAATTATTGTGATATAAATTGAACGGCATTTGGTTTTTACAATAATTACTTCACCATTAACAGGAATTTTCCTTCAAGTCCAGTTGAACAAAACTTTGAAGTAAACAAAAATTTCCTATATTCTCCACTCAATTGAATTCGTAGCTTACTTGGAATCTAAGAGGTCTTTCCTGTACTGTCTAACGAACTATATATTCAATTCAACTGGAATTTGTTGTACAAAATCGCTGGATCTGTGAATGTAACAATTTTCCATTACTTTACTAAGGTATTATTTTATGCTACTGCAAGGGGGTGTTTTAAAGCTATAACATACGGCCATTCCAAACTTTCATTTGAATTGTTCGGTTGTCACAGATTCAAGACTTACATGCCTGTAGCAATAAATAATATCTTAATAAAGTATGGAAAATATCGCTATATATATATATATATTCAGGATTTTGCACTTACCAGAAAATGTTGTTGATACAAAACTTTAATTAGATTGTACAGTAGAAGAAATACATCCTATTTCAAAAATCCAATATAATAACACATCAGGAGCGTTGCCACGGTTCATGAAGCACAAATGGAAATTCGGATAGTCGAACTAAAAAACAATAAATTGAGAAATTGAAATCGTTTTATTAATTAACAAACTGGCATTGATAGAAATGATATAACATTGTATCGGTATTGTTGAATCAGATTATTGTACAAAATCTTAATACATACATTGTGTAGGTACTGTAAAATAAAAAAAATTTAGACTAACTTTTTTTCAAATATAATACAAAACATAACATATCAACATATATACTCTCTTCATGTTATATAGTCTTTACCATTAGGAGCATGTGTAAATGGTGAAGCGTTTTTTGTGGAAAAAGTTATAAACTTACAGACCTCTAGGGGGTCTTATTTTAAAAGTAATGGAGTCTACTTGTAATCGTCGATTTCAGAAAGTTGATTTTTTGCCGAAAACTAATTAAAAATTAGCAATAAACAAATAATACATTTTAAACCGTATTTTGCTTAAAAATAAATACAATAATTTGCAAAGTATAAGGAATATCTGTTCATCAGTGGTACCATTGGAAAGCTGTTAAAAAAATAAAAAACGCACTTAAAAAAAAAAAAGTTTCTACGACCTATAGGAACCAAGATAGCTTTTTTTTTACAACTCATTACTCCGTTGTTTATCAAAATTATGAGCTGACATTTTTACATTTGGTAGGCGACATTTCCAACTTTATGATTCGACATTTTGCATGAACTTTTGTTGTTAATTATTTAGTCCCGAGAGCAATATATCAAGGTAACATTCTCTGCGCTTCACGAGAGCCGAGTGGTGGGGGTAAGAGAAAGTCGCAGCGCTCGAATTTCTCGCGCGCGATGCGAAGCTTCAATATCGAGCAGAGAAAAAATTCGCATTATCTCGAGTTCTAATTATCCTAGAACCTTCTTTTTTTTTGATCTGGGGTAGCTCGACGAAAAAATAACAATGGCGCAATTTTCATATACCTAAAATCTCTTTAAACTGCGGAAAAAAGGTGATGCTTAAATAATTCATTGATTTATCGCGGGTTTTTTTGCATTATTGATAATTCTGAAAATTTTCTGTTATGCGCGTCTTTTTACATTTATAAAAGTGGAGGAGCGACGGACTTGTCTATGAACGATTTTTTTTCTCCGCGTTATTTTACGGAACGCTGTAGAAACGAAATTTCTTCAAAATCCACTCCGAGGTCTCTTAAAATGACTATGGCATAAATAAGTGACAAGTTTTTAAATATGTATAACGATTGATGGATATTTTGTTAAAATAAATAATAAGTATTTTTTTTCAAAATTTGGTTGTTCTTACATTCAATATTATTCCTTACACAAATTGTATTCTTGTTAATAGTTCAATTAAGCTGTGGTGAAGCTATATTTTTACTTAAAGTATACTATATTGTAGTCATGCATAACAGAAATTTTTTTTTTCGGCAAAAAATCATTTCTGAGATTCGCGATTACAAGTAGACTCTATTACCTTCAAAATGAGAGCTCCTAGGGGTCTGTGAGTTGATAACTTTTCCCACTATAAACGGTTGAAATTGGGCAAATTTTACAAAAACGGGATAAATAAATAGAATTGTGCAACAACTATTCATAGCACATCGCCCACCTTGCCCACACTTTTTAAGTACATGAAAACTCACACTTTTACGGCCCTAATGAAACAATAAAATATTTAATTATTTGTTTATAATAATTGAAAAAAAAAGGTTTTTAGCCTTAAATTTGCTATTACTTTTAAACAAATCAACAGATTTTGATTCAGCAGGGCTAGTCTGAAAGATTTTTCAATGACAATTATTTGGTTTATGAAGCACTTTTCTCCATGCCCCATAGTTTCCGAAATATAATCGAAAAATTAAAAAAAGAGATGCTTTTTTTGCACAAAAAAATTGTTATAAACAATGTTCCAGACATAAAAATCGCTGCATTTCATAAAATAGAACTAAATATGATATTACGCCCTCAAATCAGTCATAAAATTGCAGTTACTCTTTTTTATCATTTTTTGATATTTTTCATGTCAGCCCGACCCGACTAATAGTGTTATTATTAGATATACAAATTGTTATGCCGCGCCCAAACAAATAGATTACACAATTGTGTAAGCTCCACTTTATCAAATGGAAGAGTTCACAGGGGATTATTTAATTATAAAAACTCTATACATTTTTCATAGCATTTCAATTCTTTTGGTAGAGATCCTAGTAGAGAGTACATAAGCATACAAGCAAAATGAATAGAAATAAAGAAACTATTTTTCGCCTCGTACTTATATGTATATTCCTCAAACAATATAATTTTGGAAATGGATATTTTCTTATGCGTTATAAATATTAATTCGAAATTCCATCTCTTAGACAGAAGTTGAATCATTTTAATAATTTAAGAAATAATTAATGATATATACTTAACTTCAAAAGTGAAGGGAAGAAGTGGCATTCAAAGAGCAGCGTATTGTGTTATAATACTAGTTGTTTGTCTATTCAACAGCAGATGTAACTAGTCATTCAGTTTAGTATTTATTAAATCCTTTGAAACTTTCAGACAGCATAAAGAGTATGGTTATTATTAGTTCGATCTTTCATAAATTCCAATGATTTCTCAATTTAATATGAATTCACTCATATGGACCAAATATCAGATGATAGCTATCAGAGAGTTGATTATGTGAATGAATTCATGCTAATATATAATCTTATATTCTAACCTGGATATACAAGATACACAGGTATAATCTAATATTATATAAAAAGTGCCTTTGACACCCTATTGGAACTTTTAGGAAAGCAAAGTTGACAATGCATTATATGCTCTCTAAACTATCCGAAACATATGTATTATTAGGCATTAGTACCAAGGTTTGTAGTATTTCTAGATGAATTTATTCTATATATATATATATATATATATATATATATATATATATATATATATATATATATATATATATATATATATATATATATATATATATATATATATATATATATATATATATATATATATATATATATATATATATAATATATATATATATATATATATATATATATATATATATATATATATATATATATATATATATATATATATATATATATATATATATACATATATATATATATAATAATTCATTCGAATTGAAATTTTTGAAAAAAAGATAAATAGTACCCTATTCTTTGACTTTTCAAAATCAAAATAATTTGAACTTATTTCGAACATTACGTGGGTGAAGGTTTCTGTGGTTTTCTTTACCATCTAATAAAAACTAGTCTTTCTCTATTCAACTTTTTTCAAATCAATAAATGTCAAAGAAATTTCCATTTTTTCAAAAGTTTTGATGAAGTCACGAATGTCGTAGCGAAACGTCAATTTTTTGATAAAATCGTGTTTTTTGATATTCATCAAGCCAGTTATTGCTAATAATTATCAAGAGATTATATATAAATAAGTTCTTAC
>JARQZK010000913.1:35000-92500 GCA_030704885.1 Cynegetis impunctata | reverse complement strand
TATATATATATATATATATATATATATATAGACCAATTTTATGAAATTTTTTTTGCATATTTGGTAGGTCTGAGAATCGGTTATCTATTTTCTCAACCCCTAAATGATTAGGGCATGGCATCCCAAATTTTTTTCCACAAGATTTCTTATTTTCATTTTTATATGATTCGGCATTAAAAAATACATACAACCCTAAATTTGCACCCTTTTTTTATCAACCCTCGTTTCAAAATAGCGATTTCAATCTTTCAATTTTCAACGTACGCTGATGAGATCAAAGACTACTCAAAATCATCGTCACTATGAAAAAGTGCAACTGAAAGATAACATGCGTGTTCAAATACTTCAAGAGCCATTAGCTGAAGTATTATACCAAAGCAACTTTTAGATATTGGCGATAGAAAAGATGCTGTACATGAAACTACTACATGCATAATGTTGCCGATGGATTTCTCCACAATCGTCGACTCGCAAAACTCTCTAATCAACCAAGATACATCAGTTGTTGCCAGGAAATTTGGTGTCATAAAAATCTGTCGATAATGTTTGCGATGCCAACGGAGCTGAAAATTATCCAATTGAGTTTTTGACTTAATTACATTGGCGAGGAAAACTGCTGAATTCTCGAAGTCATCATTTTGAATGGCAAGTTCCAAGGCGAAAATGTATTACTGCCACGAATTCCTATGATTTCCACAAATTTGCCAATTGAATTCAAGCGCATTTAATTTCCAATAAGATTGGCATATGCAATGACAAACAATAAGTCGCAAGCAACGATGTCTGTTGTGGCTTAGATTTGAGCACACCATGCTTCTCCCACAAACAACTATACTTGGCATATTCTCGCGTGTGTATATCATCCAGTTTGTCTGTGTTGGCTGAAGACGGACTAACCAAAAATATTGTACACTCGATAGCACTAAACTTTGCGATTGATGATAAATTATTTTTAAATTGCCAAAATAAGTAGTAAAAATATATATTTATGATGTATATATAGCTAACAATAATGTAATTTGAAATATATTTGAAATATATTTGTTAATTCAATGAAGTATTAAAGAAGAAATAATTGAATGGTTTTCTGTATTCTGTATTCTGTATTCTGTATTTTTGGGAGTGCAGTCGAGACCACAGCACTTAGGCCCCATTGGGCCCTTTGTGCATCCTCCCCGGGAACATCACCAGCCTAGGCTCCCAACCATCCCAGTCGTTTGAAAAAGAGGGTGATTGCACCTAGGGGGATTTCCCTCAAGGTGGCTAAAGTTGGCCACCGTTCACCCAGAATGGATTCTCGGAGTGACAGGACAGCGGAGCATTCACAGAGGACATGCTGTACTGTCCTCGTCTTCCTGTTCACAGCCCTCGCAAGGAGGTGTGTCGCTTAATCCCATATTAATAAGGGCTTCCGAAGTTGGCAGTGTCCGTTAAAATTCCCACGACATTGCGTAGTTTTCCTCTGGGCATCGACAGGTAAGTCATTGCTCGCTCTTTATTGGGATAATTTAAAAGTTCCCTGGCTAGTCCGCAGGTGGTTGTTTCATCCCATAGGATTTTGAATTTTTGATGGGTGTTCTCCCTTCATCATTTGTGACTTTGCTGTCAGCGGTAGTAGGCTGGAAGGGCCAGGATCGCGAATAGTTCAGGCCGGCTGCTTTTCTAGCCAATTCGTCAGCTTTTTTGTTGCCATTGCATCAGCGAGTGGCCTTTAACCCAGCACAACCATAATTTGGTTTGTGTGGGCTGCACCGCAAGTGGCTTGATGGCATTCCATAGTGACTGTGTAAGTTATTTTATTCTGATTCTTCAACGGCAGTAATGATTGTCTACTATCTGTGTAGATTTTTAATGGTTTTGTTCGTTATGTTTTCCTAGAGCAATCTCGTTCGCGGCTATGGTTATACGCCGTTAGCTCTGTCTGAAACTATGTTGGCACATTTATCCATGGTCTCACTTACGTTGAAAATCGAAGGTGTCTCGAATATATTCCACAGCCTGCTCGCTTCTTCTCGCTTTTGATCCGTCGTGAAATATAGATTCGTTCCTTCATCGGAGGTCTCATTTCCACTGTTTGTGGTGTATTGAGTAGGATTTGTCAAAACAAATCGCGGGGGAATGCTGTCTGCCTTAACCTGTAGCAGGGGCACGTTCGTGTTTATGTAGCTCAAGCCAACAGGCGATGTCTAGTCTCCCCACATCCTACTTCTGGCTTTTAATACATAGTCTCAGGCGTGCCATAGTTTGCCAGGGCACTTTCCTTGTAGATAAATAACCAAAGTGGCAGGGCATAGCATCACCTCTCTATTGCCTAAGTTGTGGTGTTGTTCGCATAGCTCGGTCTCACTTAGACAGCGCGGTCCTTTGTATATGCCCAAGCGTTGAGTTTTTGCTGTTGCCTGTTGGCTTTTAGGCCACCAGACAACGGCTCCATAGGCTATCATCGGTCTCACGATGGCAGTATATATCCACATGAACCACCTGGGTTTTTAGTCCCCAGGTTTTCCCCATGATCCTGCGGCACTGTCCGTAGGAGATGTGTCCTTTTTTAGTCTTCTTTCCAGGTGAAGTTTCCAAGTGAGTTTTGGCGTCAAAGGTCACTCCCAGAATATTTGACCTCTGACATAAAACTTAATTCTGTGTTTTAGGAGAACAGGTGCTTTTAATTGCCCCAGTTTTCCTTTTCTTTGTGAAGAGAACCATCTCCGTCTTTCTGGGGTTGATTGATAGAGAGTTCTCCTCACACATTTTTCGATTATTCTCAGGGCTCTCTGCATTCTGTCGCACAGAACTCCTTCAAATTTTCCACTTAGCAGTATCGTTAAGTCATCTGCGTATGCAATTGAGTAGAATTCCTCATCGCAGAGGCGGCGCAAGAGGCTGTCGAGAACTAGGTTCCATAGCAGCGGAGATAGGACACCCCACTGCGGACAGCCTCTCGCGACCATTCCCCTGACGACGATGTTGTCTACACTGATTCTAACAGCTCTTTTTGAGAGCATGTTTGAGATCCAGCCCCTGACAGTCTGAGGAACACCTCTGTCTGCCAGTGCGGATTCAATTTTGGGGAAGGTGGTTTTGTCAAACGCACCCTCAATGTCTATGAACACCCCCAGGGTGGACTCTTTGTTGTCCAGAGATTTCTCAATCCGACCAGCTACCTGTCTTAGGAATAAATACCACCCTCGCCTCCCACCAAGGCTGTGGTATATCCCGGCGCGCCAAGCACGACCTGATCATCCTCATCAGGTGCGGCATTAATTCGCCCAAGCCCCACTGTAGCAAGGCAGGGTAAATGCCGTCAATGCGTGGTGATTTGAAGGGTGAGAAGGTCTGTATTGCCCAGCCTATTCTGTCTTCAGTAACTATTTGGTTGGCTTGCTGCCACTCCAAGTCTGAAGGTTCTGTTTCAGTTTCAGTTGGCCATTCCTTCCCTTTTGTGACCACGGAATTGGGGAAGTGAGTTTGCATAAGCAACTCTAGGCTTTCACGAAGATCATCAGTTGTGTTAGCGTCTTCTTTCTTAAGTAGATCTAAATTTTTGTTTCGATCATAAGCAAGTATTTTACAAAGCCAAGCGGACTCAGAGTAGTATACAACTTCTCACAGTAGGCTCTCCATGCTTCTCTTTGTTTTTGTCTAACTAGGTTTTTGAACTGGCCTCAGATTACTTCTTGTACTGGTTCCAGTCTGAAACAAGTTTTTTCATTTTAGCTCGATTGAATGATTTTCCTAGCCATCTTCTTGAGGTAACCTAGCTCCCGGCTCCACCACTTCGTGGCTTCGCCGGACTGTTGGGGGCGGCTCTTAAGGGGCAGGATTCTTCAAATGCTTTTCTCATGGGCTTTTTGAATACAATTCACTTGTTGTTCAATTTTGGCCATTATTTTTTGGCGTTCTTCCATCAACTGCCTCTAGAACCTCCTGCAGTCGGTGTCGATATTTTATCTCTGTTCCGTCCTCCGGAGGTCCCTGAGTAGTTTTTTGGGCGCTTTATTAAGGTTTATTTCGAAATTTATCCATCGGTGGTCTGACATGGTAACAAAATCTGATACATGCCATCCTAGGATTGAATTGGATATACGAGATGAAGCTACCGTTATATCTACTAAGGTTTGACTTCTAGAGTTAATAAATGTCGGTGTACAGCCTTTGTTGATAATGTAAAGGTTGTTACCGATAATGTAATCAGAAAGTAACTTAGCTCTTGCGTTGTTGTTCTCACTGCCCCATGTCACATGGTGTGCGTTGGCATCACAGCCCAAAATGACTTTCCAGTTTTGGGTGCGGCAGTGCATTATCAGGTTCTCCATTTCCCTCGATGGTGGTGGGGTCGCTGAGTCTTGCGGGAGATACACTGATGCTAGAACAACAACGGTTGTTTTGCCTGCTGAGTTGCACTCCACCTTCACGGCTGTTAGGTCCGAGGATGACAGGTGTTGCAACGGCTGGGCTTTGATGTGTCGAAGAACATACTCTGCTGTCCTCGCGTTCTCATTTGTGGGAGTGCTGAAAACACACCCATTAAGTTTTGTTAATCCGCATGTTTTGGATCTAACTATCCAGGGTTCCTGGATAAGTGCCAGTGTATCCTGCTCCACGTCCAGGCGGCGACAAAGTATAGCTGTTGCCGCCCTGGCGTGGTGCAGATTGCACTGGACTACTGTTACCTTTGGCGGTGTTCTGGCCATTGCTATGCAGTGCGGTTATTTCAGTTAGTCTCTTCATCTGCCTACTCAGTTATAGAGGAGGTGGGGGAGGAGACTTCCATGACCTCACGGTTGCTGGTAGTGGGAGTTGGTGGGGTGACATCGCCTTCAGGTGTCATAGCGGCATCCTTAGGTAACGACTCACCCTCTCCAGCCTCCGGCTCTTTTGGGAGGATACTCCTGTTTTCCTCCCTTTCCGTGATCGGAGGCTGCTGAATGGCAGCACTGGAAGATGACATTCGAAAACTTCCTAACTGCACAGCAATATAGTCCGAGTGCTACAGATAAACCGGAAGAAGCAGCTCAAAAGGAAGCTATATGGAACTCAACTAAGCTACAACTCCTCATAAACCATATCACTCCGAGGGTGTACGCAACTGCAAGTGAGTGCACAACTTATACTACAATGTTGGCCGCGCTGGACAAACTGTACGTGAAAGCAAAGAATGTCATTCATGCTCGACATTTGCTCACAACAAGACGCCAGAAAGTGGACGAATCAATCGATTCTTATCTTCAGGGCTTAAAGCAACTAGCCAAGGACTGCGAGTTCACTGCTGTCGACGGTGAAACTAATAAGAACGACAGCATCCGAGGTGCGTTCATAGCTGGCATTTCATCAAACAAAATCCGTGAGCGCCTTCTCGAGAATCTGACACTTACATTAGAAGAATCTTATAATAAAGCCCAATCTATGGAGATGGCAGAGCGGAACAGTCATCATTTTAGCACGGCAGAAGTATATTCGGTTTCAAATGTTGATAATACCAAGAACGAAGATTCTAACACTTCTGCTGCTACTGCCGCTGCTGTACCCAAACGAAAATGCTTTTTCTGTGGAGCATCAACTATACACCCTCGCAAGGACTGCCCTGCTCGAGATGCTACATGCGGAAATTGCAATAGAAAGGGCCACTATGGAAAAGTCTGTCGTAGCAGGACAAAGACAGCTGCTTCAACGACGGCAATAGACGACTGCGGCAACTGCAGTTGCATAATATCTGCTGCGGCGCCGACTTCTCTACGAAAGGCGATGGTGACAGCTTCTATTAAGGGTGTTCGAGCAGAAGCCTTGATTGACACCGGGAGCTCCCTGAGTTTTGTCAATGAGGACTTCGCTAATCTCTGCGATCTAAAGAAGAGAAGTTGTGACCAAACTATTTCTATAGCTTCCTTGTCTCACAAGTCACAGGTCAACGGATCGACTTTCCAGAACGTTAGAATCGGAGACAACATCTATAACAACGTCAATCTCTTGATTGTGAAAAACTAATGTGCTGACATTATAATTGGCCATGACGTCTTAGAATCACACTCTACTCCCGAATTTAAATTTGGTGGACCTAAAGATACGTTAAAAGTATGCAGTGTAGCCGCAGCCTCTGTCCCTGCTGTACCCCTATTTACTAATGTCGCGGTAGACTTCAAACCTATTGCTGTCAAGTCTAGAAAACATAGCATTGAGGATAATGCTTTTATAAAGGCATAAGTGGAGAAACTTTTAAAAGCAGGAATAATTGAAGAAAGTCTATCGCCTTGGCGAGCACAGGTACTGATTACAAAGAATGTCAATCATAAAAGGCGGATAGATTACTCGCAAACCATCAACAAATATACAGAGCTGGATGCCTACCCGTTACCTAACATCGAAGATATGATAACAAAGGTAGCTAAATAGGCCATTTTTAGCACTATAGACTTACAGAGCGCATACCATCAAGTGCCTATTCTGCCTAACGAGAAAACCTTCACAGCTTTCGAAGCATGTGGTAACCTTTACCAGTTTCGCAGAATTCCGTTTGGTGTAACCAACGGTGTGTCAAGTTTCCAAAGGACTGTCGATTGGCTCATTAGGACTGAAAACCTGAACGGAACTTTTGCCTACCTTGATGATATTACTGTATGTGTAAAGACACAAGAAGAGCACGACAAAAATCTTAAATTATTTCTGAAAGCTGCAGAAAAGTACAACCTCACCCTAAACAAAGAAAAGAGCAAGTTCACACAGTCGACTATAAACATTCTAGGCTATACAATTAAAAATCATGTTATCAAGCCGGATAGTGAGCGACTGAAACCACTTCTAAATATGCCTCCACCCAATGACTTAGCCTCTCTTCGAAGGACTCTTGGTATGTTCGCACACTATTCGAAGTGGATACCTAGATTTTCACAGAGAATTCACCCAACGGCCCATACCAAAAGTTTTCCCTTAGGCTCAGATGCAGTGAAATGTTTCGAGGACTTGAAATCTGTTATAGCGAAGTCATCAGTACACGCCATTGACGATAAGGTACCCTCTACTGTTGAAACTGACGCTTCCGAGCACTCCATCGCCGCTACGCTATCGCAGGACTCGAGGCCCGTCGCTTTTTACTCAAGGACCCTCAATCAGAGCGAGCGAAATCACTCAGCAGTAGAGAAAGAAGCCTATGCCACCGTTGAAGCTCTGAAGAAATGGCGCCATTTTCTAATAGGTAGACCGTTCAAGCTCATCACCGACCAACGATCGGTTGCCTTCATGTTTGATGCGAAACATTCAAGCAAAATTAAAAATGAGGAGATCCAGAGATGGCGGCTGGAACTTGCGCCATATAGATATGATATTGTGTACCGGCCTGGAAAAGAGAATCATGTTGCTGACACCCTTTCCAGAGTTTGTGCCTCCATCGAATCTCGAAAAAGTAGACTCCAATCGCTTCATGAATCCATGTGTCACCCTGGCGTTACTCGCATGTATCACTGGCTAAAGATAAAGAACTTACCCTATACTGTCGACGAAGTAAGGGCAATGACTGCAAACTGCTGGATATGTGCTGAGATCAAGCCGAGGTATTTCAAGAATCCTGACCCACTTCCTAAGCTGATCAAGGCTACCTCACCCATGGAACGCCTCAGTATTGACTTCAAGGGGCCTATTCCATCGAAAACGAACAACCGCTACATCCTCACTGTAATAGACGAATACTCAAGATTTCCTTTCGCGTTCCCCTGTTCGGATATATGTGCTAAGACGGTAATAAAACACCTGAATAGCGTATTTATGATATTTGGATTCCCGTCGTACATCCACTCAGATCGAGGGACATCATTCTTGTCATCAGAAGTGAGAGAGTTTTTACATTCACGTGACATCGCTACAAGCAGAACTACGGCCTACAATCCACAAGGCAACGGCCAAGTTGAGAAATTGAATTCCACCCTATGGAAAACTATACAGCTCTCTCTGCGTTCTCACAACATGCCTATAGAAAATTGGGAGCATGTACTTAATGTAGCCCTTCATTCGATTAGATCGCTCTTATGCACAGCTACTAACTGCACGCCGCATGAGCGCATGTTCACACATCCGCGAAGATCGATGAATGGACACAGCATTCCAACATGGCTGACCAATTCGGAGCAAGTCCTCATGCGCCGGTTTAACCGTACTAATAAGTACCAGCCAGCGGTGGAAGAAGTGGAGCTGCTTCAAGCGAATCCTGATTATTCTTATGTGAGACTCCGAGGTGGAAGAGAAACCACCGTCTCAAATCGACACCTTGCGCCTGTCGAAGGGCAAGGAGAAATTATTTTGGATCAACATGACCAGGTACAGACTGAGATAAATGTGGACTCCGAAATCCGAGATAATAATAGTGAATCAGTCACGTCTCCTGAACCAGAAGCTTCAACTAGCTATGAGCCACATCCTCCCATTGATGATCCTGAGCCAACTCCTCCACGTGTGGAACTTTGAAGATCTGCCCGGAACAGAAGGCCGCCGCGACATCTGCAAGACTATGAGCGGTAATACATAAATATAGTGTGGGAGAATGAGATGATATTCTCATTGCATCGAATGCAATCTCTGTGGACTACAAACATAGAGGTGTCTGTCTTTAATATATATATGTCAGTTATCCAGTATCACGTCAGTGTGTATTATCTATTATCATATATATATAGTATATAGTATATATATATTATATATATATATATATATATATATATATATATATATATATATATATATATATATATATATATATATATATATATATATATATATATATATATATATATATATATTTATATAAATATAAATATATATATATATATATATATATATATATATATATATATATTTATATATATATTTATATATATATATATATATATATATATATATATATATATATATATATATATATATATATATGTATATATAGTTAAATATATATATATATATATATATATATATATATTTTGTTTTTTTATTTATTTTATTTATTTATTTATTTTATAACAGTTCCATACAATTACCCAATTACATCATAAAACATTCAGTGTCTATCAGCGACAGTGCTTACCAGAAATCAACAGTAATTTCATATATGTTTCAAAAAATACAAAATAAAGCTAATGCAAATAAACATAAAATAAACTTAATCTAAAGTATTACATACTGTTGAAAATCACCTCACTGGTGCTCCTTCCACTATATTTTTTTCTAAGAATATGCACCTAAGTGATTTAACACTTGTTTTGTGCAGAATTTATATATCACAGTTCAACAAGTTTGATAATATCTCAATGTCTTCCATATACTATATGTAACAATTTCACAATCATGAACACAAACATAACGAAAAGAAAACTAATCAACCAGTTTCATGAACGAATTATAGTTATCATATATAAATATCCTACATTGCATCGAAAATTTTTTGTAATTTTTAATATTTCTTATACTTAAAGGCAACAAGTTGTAGTCCTTTGGGGCCAGATGACAAGCAAATCTTGCATGTATACCCTTATTAGAGTTAGATACTCTCAGCAATCTGCTTGTCATACTACGAGTCACAACATTGTGCGAAATATGATTCCTCAAATGTTTTTTTTTAAGTATAAATATTATCAATGTATGAAAGTACAGCGATCTTATGTTGCATATATCCCTCCCATAAAGTAGTTTGGTTGGGTATCGTCTACCTTTTTTGTAAATAATTTTCAATATATAATTTTGAATAGTAGACAAGTTCTTTAATGAATTTTCATATAGTGCTCCCCAAACCAATATTCCATATCTTAAAAGTGATTCCACTAGGGATTTATATACCAAAATTAATATACTCCTACTCAAGATATCCCTCAACTGATAAAATTTGTAAATTAGTTTTCTAATTCGCTTTGTTAAATATATTATATGTTGGTTCAATTTTATGTTTCTATCGATGATAATTCCTAAATATTTAGTATTTTCAACTTCTTTTATGTCTCCAATGCCCTCAACATTAATGCTGTGAAATCTGGGTCTATTTATATCTGTGATGGTAAATGCCATATAATTGATCTTATCTGCATTTAGAGACAGCTGACACCCATCCAGCCACATCTTCATACCTTCTTGAACGCGTTCTTTAGTTACTTCTCAATCATCTCCACTAAAAATAGCAACAGTGTCATCAGCATACGATACAACCTTGCTATCCACACCAAGTGTTAAGAGAGTGTGATTCTGAGACGTCATGGCCAATTATAATGTTAGCACATAAGTTTTTCACAATCAAGAGATTGACGTTGTTATAGATGTTGTCTCCGATTCTAACGTTCTGGAAAGTCGAGCCGTTGACCTGTGACTTGTGAGACAAGGAAGCCATAGAAATAGTTTGGTCACAACTTCTCTTCTTTAGATCGCAGAGATTAGCGAAGTCCTCATTGACAAAACTCAGGGAGCTCCCGGTGTCAATCAAGGCTTCTGCTCGAACACTCTTAATAAAAGCTGTCATTATCGCCTTTCGTAGAGAAGTCGGCGCCGCAGCAGATATTATGCAACTGCAGTTGCCGCAGTCGTCTACTGCCGTCGTAGAAGCAGCTGTCTTTGTCCTGCTACGACAGACTTTTCCATAGTGGCCCTTTCTATTGCAATTTCCGCATGTAGCATCTCGAGCAGGGCAATCCTTGCGAGGGTGTATAGTTGATGCTCCACAGAAAAAGCATTTTCGTTTGGGTACAGCAGCGGCAGTAGCAGCAGAAGTGTTAGAATCTTCGTTCTTGGTATTATCAACATTTGAAACCGAATATACTTCTGCCGTGCTAAAATGATGACTGTTCCGCTCTGCCATCTCCATAGATTGGGCTTTATTATAAGATTCTTCTAATGTAAGTGTCAGATTCTCGAGAAGGCGCTCACGGATTTTGTTTGATGAAATGCCAGCTATGAACGCACCTCGGATGCTGTCGTTCTTATTAGTTTCACCGTCGACAGCAGTGAACTCGCAGTCCTTGGCTAGTTGCTTTAAGGCCTGAAGATAAGAATCGATTGATTCGTCCACTTTCTGGCGTCTTGTTGTGAGCAAATGTCGAGCATGAATGACATTCTTTGCTTTCACGTACAGTTTGTCCAGCGCGGCCAACATTGTAGTATAAGTTGTGCACTCACTTACAGTTGCGTACACCCTCGGAGTGATATGGTTTATGAGGAGTTGTAGCTTAGTTGAGTTCCATATAGCTTTCTTTTGAGCTGCTTCTTTCGGTTTATCTGTAGCACTCGGACTATATTGCTGTGCAGTTAGGAAGGTATCGAATGTCATCTTCCAGTACTGCCGTTCCTTTGAACTGGAGTTTGATGTCGAGTCTGCATCAAACCTTTCCGGTCTTAGGTACTTGTCCATATTTATGTTTGATAAATTGAAATAGATATAGCATGAACCTCGTATTTATAGGCTTTATCAAACATAAACACAGAGCAATATTTTACAGGAACAATGATAATAGATAATACACACTGACATGACACTGGATAACTGACATATATATATCAAAGACAGACACCTCTATGTTTGTAGTCCACCGAGATTGCATTCGATGCAATGAGAATATCATCTCACTCCAAGAGATTGATTTGTATATATTCCATTTGCATAGTATAATATGAATAATGATCATTAGACCATACATCAATCAGAGAGGTCAGAGAGGTCGTTGACCGCAATGCAAAAGGGAACCATTTTCGGTACTTTCGACCTTAGATTTCCGTATTGGAATTTACATGTAAAAATGAGCCAAAGTGAGCTAGAAGCCCCCTAGCTCATACAATGACGTCACATAACTCAAACGGGTGCTCCAAAAAACGCAGAATACAATCCCGTTATTAACCCTAAAATTTTATAATTATATCTTGTTTCCTGACTTTCTCGCTACACTGTATATATATATATATATATATATATATATATATATATTAAAAATATAATAAATTAAAATATATATATATATATATATATATATATATATATATATATATATATATAATATATATATATATATATATAATATATATATATATATATATATATATATATATATATAATATATATATATATATATATATATATATATATGTATATACATATATATATATATATATATATATATATATATATATATATATATATATAATCATATATATATATATTAATATATATATATATGTATATATATATATATATATATATATATATATATATATATATATATATATATATATATATATATATATGTTTCACACACAATCAGGAAGATAGATGAGGAAAAGTTAATAACATTAATAGAAGGTGAAAACTGGACTATGGTTACTGAAGCGGGTGACGCTCAGGTAGCTACAGATGTTTTTGCTGATACTTTTAGGCATTTGATAAATGAATGCACAGTAATCAAAATTATTCGGGAAAAAAAGGTTAAAAAAATTAGACCTTGGATTACGACAGGCCTTACAAGGTCCATTATCACAAGAGATAAATTAATAAAACGATTGTGTAATAATTTTTCCATAGACTCAGAGGAACAATATAAATCTTACAGGAATCGACTAAATAGTCTTTTGAAGAAATGTAAACACAATTACTATAGGAACATAATAACACAAAATCAAAATAACATGAAGAAAGTTTATCAAGTAATTTCTGAGGCGGCAAATCATAAGTCTGGAAAGAGTAAGATAAGCTTAGATATATGCATTGATAGTGGACAAGCTTTCAATAACAATAAAGAAATGGCAAATTTTTGTAATGAATATTTCGCTAGCATAGGCACTAAAATGATAAAAAAAATGAATACACCACATGATTTCTCATTAGATAATATTCCCATTAATAATAACTCTTTGTTTTTAATCCCTGTTACAGAAAATGAAGTATTCCTCCACATCAATTCATTGAAGAATGGTAGTGCACCTGGTTGTGATGAAATCACTCCATTTTTATTAACAGTAACTGCAAAATATATTCTGCGCCCTCTTAGCCATATCATTAACTTAATATTTAGTACTGGAAAATTCCCCAAACAATTTAAAAATTCTGTGATAATCCCTATATACAAAGCAGGTGACAAAAATAAAATTTCTAATTATCGCCCAATAAGTTAAATCAATAATTTTGGAAAAATAACTGAAAAATGCCTGAAAACTCGCTTAGTTAACTTTTTAATAAGCAACAAAGTATTAAGTGAATATCAGTATGGGTTCCGGGAAGGTAAAAGCACATCAGATGCCATGTTTGAAGTTGTTAATGGGGTTTCAAGCAATCTTGATGACAGTAAAAAATGTATCGCAGTATGGTGAGAGTGGGTGTATATATATATATATATATATATATATATATATATATATATATATACATATATATATATATATATATACATATATATATATATATATATATATAATTATATATATATATATATATATATATATATATATATATATATATATATATATATATATATATATATATATATATATATATATATATATATATATATATATATATATATATATATATATATATATATATATATATATATTTTTTTTATTTTTTTATTTTATTTATTTATTTATTTTATAAGAGTTCCATACAATTACCCAATTACATCATAAAACATTCAGTGTCTATTAGCGACAGTGCTTACCAAAAATCAACAGTAATTTCATATATGTTTCAAAAAATACAAAATAAAGCTAATGCAAATAAACATAAAATAAACTTAATCTAAAGTATTACATACTGTTGAAAATCACCTCACTGGTGCTCCTTCCACTATATTTTTTTCTAAGAATATGCACCTAAGTGATTTAACACTTGTTTTGTGCAGAATTTATATATCACAGTTCAACAAGTTTGATAATATCTCAATGTCTTCCATATACTATATGTAACAATTTCACAATCATGAACACAAACATAACGAAAAGAAAACTAATCAACCAGTTTCATGAACGAATTATAGTTATCATTTATAAATATCCTACATTGCATCGAAAATTTTTTGTAATTTTTAATATTTCTTATACTTAAAGGCAACAAGTTGTAGGCCTTTGGAGCCAGATGACAAGCAAATCTTGCATGTATACCCTTATTAGAGTTAGATACTCTCAGCAATCTGCTTGTCATACTACGAGTCACAACATTGTGCGAAATATGATTCCTCAAATGTTTTTTTTAAGTATAAATATTATCAATGTATGAAAGTACAGCGATCTTATGTTGCATATATCCCTCCCATAAAGTAGTTTGGTTGGGTATCGTCTACCTTTTTTGTAAATAATTTTCAATATATAATTTTGAATAGTAGACAAGTTCTTTAATGAATTTTCATATAGTGCTCCCCAAACCAATATTCCATATCTTAAAAGTGATTCCACTAGGGATTTATATACCAAAATTAATATACTCCTACTCAAGTTATCCCTCAACTGATAAAATTTTTAAATTAGTTTTCTAATTCGCTTTGTTAAATATATTATATGTTGGTTCAATTTTATGTTTCTATCGATGATAATTCCTAAATATTTAGTATTTTCAACTTCTTTTATGTCTCCAATGCCCTCAACATTAATGCTGTGAAACCTGGGTCTATTTATATCTGTGATGGTAAATGCCATATAATTGATCTTATCTGCATTTAGAGACAGCTGACACCCATCCAGCCACATCTTCATACCTTCTTGAACGCGTTCTTTAGTTACTTCTCAATCATCTCCACTAAAAATAGCAACAGTGTCATCAGCATACGATACAACCTTGCTATCCACACCAAGTGTTAAGAGAGAATTTATATAAATGATGAAGAGTATAGGCCCTACAACTGTGCCCTGAGGTACACCCACTCTCACCAGTTGCGGTTCACTTACATTGTTATGGACTTTACATGTTGTGAGCGGTCATTTAAATAATCCTTGAAGAGACCCAATACACTACCACGAATACCATACCGCTCCAATACTTGTAGTAATTTTCCATGATGTACCGTGTCGAAGGCCTTGGCCAAATCAAGGAATACTGCGATACATTTTTTACTGTCATCAAGATTGCTTGAAACCCCATTAACAACTTCAAACATGGCATCTGATGTGCTTTTACCTTCCCGGAACCCATACTGATATTCACTTAATACTTTGTTGCTTATTAAAAAGTTAACTAAGCGAGTTTTCAGGCATTTTTCAGTTATTTTTCCAAAATTATTGATTTAACTTATTGGGCGATAATTAGAAATTTTATTTTTGTCACCTGCTTTGTATATAGGGATTATCACAGAATTTTTAAATTGTTTGGGGAATTTTCCAGTACTAAATATTAAGTTAATGATATGGCTAAGAGGGCGCAGAATATATTTTGCAGTTAGTTTTGATAAAAATGGAGTGATTTCATCACAACCAGGTGCACTACCATTCTTCAATGAATTGATGTGGAGGAATACTTCATTTTCTGTAACAGGGATTAAAAACAAAGAGTTATTATTAATGGAAATATTATCTAATGAGAAATCATGTGGTGTATTCATTTTTTTAATCATTTGAGTGCCTATGCTAGCGAAATAGTCATTACAAAAATTTGCCATTTCTTTATTGTTATTAAAAGCTTGTCCACTATCATTGCATATATCTAAGCTTATCTTACTCTTTCCAGACTTATCATTTGCCGCCTCAGAAATTTCTTGATAAACTTTCTTCATGTTATTTTGATTTTGTGTTATTATGTTCCTATAGTAATTGTGTTTACATTTCTTCAAAAGACTATTTAGTCGATTCCTGTAAGATTTATATTGTTCCTCTGAGTCTATGGAAAAATTATTACACAATCGTATTTTTAATTTATCTCTTGTGATAATGGACCTTGTAAGGCCTGTCGTAATCCAAGGTCTAATTTTTTTAACCTTTTTTTCCCGAATAATTTTGATTACTGTGCATTCATTTATCAAATGCCTAAAAGTATCAGCAAAAACATCTGTAGCTACCTGAGCGTCACCCGCTTCAGTAACCATAGTCCAGTTTTCACCTACTATTAATGTTATTAACTTTTCCGCATCTATCTTCCTGATTGTGTGGGAAACATATATATATATATATATATATAAATATATATATATATATATATATATATATATATATATATATAAATATATATATATATATATATATATATATATATATATATATACAGGGTAGCGAGAAAGTCTGGAAACAAGATATAATTATAAAATTTTAGGGTTAATAACGGGATTGTATTCTGCGTTTTTTGGAGCACCCGTTTGAGTTATGTGACGTCATTATATGAGCTAGGGGGCTTCTAGCTCACTTTGGCTCATTTTTACATGTAAATTCCTATACGGAAATCTAAGGTCGAAAGTACCGAAAATGGTTCCCTTTTGCATTGCGGTCAACGACCTCTCTGACCTCTCTGATTGATGTATGGTCTAATGATCATTATTCATATTATACTATGCAAATGGAATATATACAAATCAATCTCTTGGAGTGAGATGATATTCTCATTGCATCGAATGCAATCTCGGTGGACTACAAACATAGAGGTGTCTGTCTTTGATATATATATGTCTGTTATCCAGTGTCATGTCAGTGTGTATTATCTATTATCATTGTTCCTGTAAAATATTGCTCTGTGTTTATGTTTGATAAAGCCTATAAATACGAGGTTCATGCTATATCTATTTCAATTTATCAAACATAAATATGGACAAGTACCTAAGACCGGAAAGGTTTGATGCAGACTCGACATCAAACTCCAGTTCAAAGGAATGGCAGCACTGGAAGATGACATTCGATACCTTCCTAACTGCACAGCAATATAGTCCGAGTGCTACAGATAAACCGAAAGAAGCAGCTCAAAAGGAAGCTATATGGAACTCAACTAAGCTACAACTCCTCATAAACCATATCACTCCGAGGGTGTACGCAACTGTAAGTGAGTGCACAACTTATACTACAATGTTGGCCGCGCTGGACAAACTGTACGTGAAAGCAAAGAATGTCATTCATGCTCGACATTTGCTCACAACAAGACGCCAGAAAGTGGACGAATCAATCGATTCTTATCTTCAGGCCTTAAAGCAACTAGCCAAGGACTGCGAGTTCACTGCTGTCGACGGTGAAACTAATAAGAACGACAGCATCCGAGGTGCGTTCATAGCTGGCATTTCATCAAACAAAATCCGTGAGCGCCTTCTCGAGAATCTGACACTTACATTAGAAGAATCTTATAATAAAGCCCAATCTATGGAGATGGCAAAGCGGAACAGTCATCATTTTAGCACGGCAGAAGTATATTCGGTTTCAAATGTTGATAATACCAAGAACGAAGATTCTAACACTTTTGCTGCTACTGCCGCTGCTGTACCCAGACAAAAATGCTTTTTCTGTGGAGCATCAACTATACACCCTCGCAAGGACTGCCCTGCTCGAGATGCTACTTGCGGAAATTGCAATAGAAAGGGCCACTATGGAAAAGTCTGTCGTAGCAGGACAAAGACAGCTGCTTCAACGACGGCAGTAGACGACTGCGGCAACTGCAGTTGCATAATATCTGCTGCGGCGCCGACTTCTCTACGAAAGGCGATAATGACAGCTTTTATTAAGGGTGTTCGAGCAGAAGCCTTGATTGACACCGGGAGCTCCCTGAGTTTTGTCAATGAGGACTTCGCTAATCTCTGCGATCTAAAGAAGAGAAGTTATGACCAAACTATTTCTATGGCTTCCTTGTCTCACAAGTCACAGGTCAACGGCTCGACTTTCCAGAACGTTAGAATCGGAGACAACATCTATAACAACGTCAATCTCTTGATTGTGAAAAACTTATGTGCTGACATTATAATTGGCCATGACGTCTTAGAATCACACTCTACTCTCGAATTTAAATTTGGTGGACCTAAAGATACGTTGAAAGTATGCAGTGTAGCCGCAGCCTCTGTCCCTGCTGTACCCCTATTTACTAATGTCGCGGTAGACTTTAAACCTATTGCTGTCAAGTCTAGAAAACATAGCATTGAGGATAATGCTTTTATAAAGGCAGAAGTGGAGAAACTTTTAAAAGCAGGAATAATTGAAGAAAGTCTATCGCCTTGGCGAGCACAGGTACTGATTACAAAGAATGCCAATCATAAAAGGCGGATGGTGATAGATTACTCGCAAACCATCAACAAATATACAGAGCTGGATGCCTACCCGTTACCTAACATCGAAGATATGATAACAAAGGTAGCTAAATACGTCATTTTTAGCACTATAGACTTACAGAGCGCATACCATCAAGTGCCTATTCTGCCTAACGAGAAAACCTTTACAGCTTTCGAGGCATGTGGAAACCTTTACCAGTTTCGCAGAATTCCGTTTGGTGTAACCAACGGTGTGTCAAGTTTCCAAAGGACTGTCGATTGGCTCATTAGGACTGAAAACCTGAACGGAACTTTTGCCTACCTTGATGATATTACTGTATGTGGAAAGACACAAGAAGAGCACGAAAAAAATCTTAAATTATTTCTGAAAGCTGCAGAAAAGTACAACCTCACCCTAAACAAAGAAAAGAGCAAGTTCACACAGTCGACTATAAACATTCTTGGCTATACAATTAAAAATCATGTTATCAAGCCGGATAGTGAGCGACTGAAACCACTTCTAAATATGCCTCCACCCAATGACTTAGCCTCTCTTCGAAGGACTCTTGGTATGTTTGCACACTATTCGAAGTGGATACCTAGATTTTCACAGAGAATTCACCCAATGGCCCATACCAAAAGTTTTCCCTTAGGCTCAGATGCAGTGAAATGTTTCGAAGACTTGAAATCTGTTATAGCGAAGTCATCAGTACACGCCATTGACGATAAGGTACCCTCTACTGTTGAAACTGACGCTTCCGAGCACTCCATCGCCGCTACGCTATCGCAGGACTCGAGGCCCGTCGCCTTTTACTCAAGGACTCTCAATCAGAGCGAGCGAAATCACTCAGCAGTAGAGAAAGAAGCCTATGCCATCGTTGAAGCTCTGAAGAAATGGCGCCATTTTCTAATAGGTAGACCGTTCAAGCTCATCACCGACCAACGATCGGTTGCCTTCATGTTTGATGCGAAACATTCAAGCAAAATTAAAAATGAGAAGATCCAGAGATGGCGGCTGGAACTTGCGCCATATAGATATGATATTGTGTACCGGCCTGGAAAAGAGAATCATGTTGCTGACACCCTTTCCAGAGTTTGTGCCTCCATCGAATCTCGAAAAAGTAGACTCCAATCGCTACATGAATCCATGTGTCACCCTGGCGTTACTCGCATGTATCACTGGCTAAAGATAAAGAACTTACCCTATACTGTCGACGAAGTAAGGGCAATGACTGCAAACTGCTGGATATGTGCTGAGATCAAGCCGAGGTATTTCAAGAATCCTGACCCACTTCCTAAGCTGATCAAGGCTACCTCACCCATGGAACGCCTCAGTATTGACTTCAAGGGGCCTATTCCATCGAAAACGAACAACCGCTACATCCTCACTGTAATAGACGAATACTCAAGATTTCCTTTCGCGTTCCCCTGTTCGGATATAAGTGCCAAGACGGTAATAAAACACCTGAATAGCGTATTTATGATATTTGGATTCCCGTCGTACATCCACTCAGATCGAGGGACATCATTCTTGTCATCAGAAGTGAGAGAGTTTTTACATTCACGTGGCATCGCTACAAGCAGAACTACGGCCTACAATCCACAAGGCAACGGCCAAGTTGAGAAATTGAATTCCACCCTATGGAAAACTATACAGCTCTCTCTGCATTATCACAACATGCCTATAGAAAATTGGGAGCATGTACTTAATGTAGCCCTTCATTCGATTAGATCGCTCTTATGCACAGCTACTAACTGCACGCCGCATGAGCGCATGTTCACACATCCGCGAAGATCGATGAATGGACACAGCATTCCAACATGGCTGACCAATTCGGAGCAAGTCCTCATGCGCCGGTTTAACCATACTAATAAGTACCAACCAGCGGTGGAAGAAGTGGAGCTGCTTCAAGCGAATCCTGATTATTCTTATGTGAGACTCCGATATAGAAGAGAAACCACCGTCTCAAATCGACACCTTGCGCCTGTCGGAGGGCAAGGAGAAATTATTTTGGATCAACCTGATGACCAGGTACAGACTGAGATAAATGTGGACTCCGAAATCCAAGATAATAATAGTGAATCAGTCACGTCTCCTGAACCAGAAGCTTATAAATACGAGGTTCATGCTATAACTATTTCATGGAGGGAGGTAGCAGGGGATAGATACAAGGATGAAAATATAACTATTTATTTAATTACTTCATTGATTGTATAATAATTACAGGTTATGATCAATCAGTATCCATCAATAGATCATCATGAGGAACGTTCGAAGGCACCCTGTAATGTCCCCAAGGAAGCCTTTTATCTGTTCCAGGTATTAAATATCTTTTATAGTCTTCAGAGCTGAGTGCAATTTTCTTCTGTGTGATGAAATATACCTTATGCTTATCGGCTCTTATCAAGTTTTGGGTTATGGTAACCTCCTTCCATGTATCAAGACATTTTAACTACATTTAGAAATAACGAAAAAACATGCCTGAATCAATTTGAAAAATAATGATAATTGTTTTGCGTGGGCTGCAGAGGCTGCGTTGTTTCCTGTTGAGAAGAATGCTAATAGAATTGCTAATTATCCACATTATTCAGAAGTACTAAAACTGAAGGGAATTTAGTTTCCTATGACTATGAAGCAGATTCCGTCATTTGAAAAACAGAACAAAGTGTCTATCAATGTTTACATCCTTAAGAAAAAAGCAACTAGATTTATCACTCTTCCACTATACTTGACTAAAAACTGTGTTGATAAACATATAAATCTTTTATTGGCTCAGAATATCTATTTTTCTGAAAATAATAACTTGGGCGAATACGCTGATCTATACATGAAGACTGATATTCTTCTTCTGACAGATGTATTCGAACAATTTCGATCGAGCTGTCTTGAAACCTATAAGCTTGATCCTGCTCATTATTTCACATTACCTGGATTCACTTGGGATGCGAAGTTAAAATATTCTAAGCAAGAATTGGAGCTTCTCACAGATCCAGATATGTTTCTCTTCATGGAACGAGGCATACGTGGAGGTCTCAGTCAAATTTGTAGTCTTAGAGGAGCTACTGCAAACAACGTTTATTGTAACAATTATGATCCGACGAAACGTTCAAAGTATTTGATGTTCTTTGATATAAATAATCAATATGGTTGGGCCATGAGTCAACATCTCCCATACGGGGGGTACGGATGGTGTGAAAATACCGATATTTATATCACCTACATTCCGGATGACGTAGATACAGGATATATGCTAGAGGTGGATCTCGAGTATCCTCAAGTATTACACGATCTCCATAAAGATATTCCATTACGCACTGAACATATTAATCCAAAGACCGGTAAATCTCGTAAGACTGGAAAGGAACCCTCAAAATTGATGGCCACACTACATCATGAAAAAAATATATTATTCATTATCAAGCATTGAAGCAGGTGATTAAACATGGTTTGGTACTTAGTAGATAAGCTATGGGGTTTCTGACCGCGCATGCGCGAACTCTGGACGGGAAGTCGGCCATTTTGCGGACGTCGGCCATTTTCCAAGATGGCGGACCACGGTATTATCGTAATTTGGAACCTGACAAACAGATGGCGTTCCAAGATGGCGTTTCAAGATGGCTGACCACAGTATTATCGTAATTTGGAACTTAACCAACAGATGGCGTTCCAAGATGGCGTTTCAAGATGGCGGACAACGGTATTATCGTAATTTGGAACTTGACCAACAGATGGCGTTCCAAGATGGCGTTTCAAGATGGCGGACCACGGTATTATCGTACTTTGGAACCTGACCAACAGAGGGCGCTCCAAGATGGCGTTTCAAGATGGCGGACCATGGTATTATCGTAATTTGGAACGTGACCAACAGATGGCGTTTCAATATGGCGTTTCAAGATGGCGGACCACGGTATTATCGTAATTCAGAACCTGGACAACAGATGGCGTTCCAAGATGGCGTTTCAAGATGGCTGACCACAGTATTATCGTAATTTGGAACTTGACCAACAGATGGCGTTTCAAGATGGCGTTTCAAGATGGCGGACCACTGTATTATCGTAATTAAGAACCTGGCCACCAGAGGGCGTTCTTACAGATCACGTTCTTACAGATCACTGTATTATCGTCATTAGGAACCTGACCACCAGATGGCGTTCCAAGATGACAGATCATTATATTCTCATCATTCAGAATCTCGCCAACAGAGGGCGTTTCAATAGCATTCAAATTTGAATGTTTGACGTATGACAGTTCTATGCTCTGAGATATCTATGGTTCAGGATGACATTTGACAGTAACGAATGACAGATGGGATGACGTATGACAGTTCTATGCTCTGAGATATCTATGGTTCAAGATGACATTACAGAAACGAATGACAGATGGGATGACGTATGACAGTTCTATGCTCTAAGATATCTATGGTTCAAGATTACATTTGACAGTTACGAATGACAGATGGAATGACGTATGACAGATCGATGCTCTAAGATATCTATGATTCAAAATGACATTTGACAGTTCTATGTTTCAAATCCAAGATGGTGGATGCGCGAGGCTATGAGAATAACCATGGGGGCCTAGAGGACTGAAATTGTAAATGGGGGCCTCCAGGTGTCTTCGTGCAGGATCAGACGACTGAGTTCGATATATAGAAATATATGGAGTCTTCATGGGGGCCCTTGAGACACTTATACAAATTTTAACCTTACTTTTCGTTAGCTGACTTATCGTATTCAATATTTGACGTATAACAGATCTATGGTTTAAATCAAAGATGGAGGATCTATGGTCTTTCCTCTTTCAAATCCAATATGGTGGATTACAGGTGACGTCACGTACCAAGTTCATTTTAAAAAAATTCAAAATTGAAATAATCGAGCTCAGGGTTTGAACCTCTATATTAGGAGTCCAACACTACCAAGCTTAAAGAAAAAAAATTCATACTGAATGTAGAATTGAACCCAATATATCAATATTTGTAGTTCAACACTATGTTCACTGCTTTTGAAAAAAAAAATTCAAATTAAAAAATCCAGCGTGAGAATCGAACCTCTATATTAGTCCTGAATAGTTAAAGATTATCCAAATGACATATTATGACTAATCTATATTCAAAATATTATACAAGTCGAGACTTGTATATATCTTGTTGAAATAAAACCACTCATTTACTTTTCTTGTTCTTTATTTTCCTACAACATTTCTCTGTCTACATCATTTAAAACTTTATTTTTATTAAAATACATACATTCTAAAATTGCATAGCTTTCAATTGTTGGATTTATGTTACAGAAGGCATAAGTTACATCTTCGACAGATTTATCATTATTCCAAGTAATTTCTTTTACAATAAGTATAAATTTATGATAATAAAAAGGAAAATTGATATTGTTTAACATCTCAATTCTTTTGCTTAAAATACCATTCAACTTTATAAGTTCAGATACATCAGATTCGGTGAAATATAGACCATTTTCCCATTTAGATACTGAGAATACTTTCTCTACTTCATCGAAAAACACTTCAGTTCCACTATTGTTTTCTCCTACGCCATTATTCTCAATTAATTTCATGAACGATTCCCATTCATATTCATCAAATGATATGACACTATCATTACAGCTTACTCTCACTGCAGGGCTGAAGTTTCGAGCTGGACTCAAACCATTTTCCACTAGAAATACTCCGGCCTGAAAGCCACTTCAAAATGAAACTTTTTTCATTTTTGACTGCCTCATCGTAGACACCCAAAATTCTATCCAAATCTTCGTCGATAAAACCACTGTCTTGAGACATCTTACTTCTTCAAACTTCAATACTTAACTTAACTTAAAGTTTGTTACTTGTATCAATCCAAGAATCATGTGACTTTGGCATACCCAGCCAATGAACGAACACCTTATATCCTTTTCTGCGCAAGACTTTTTAACCCAAGTAAACGTCAGAGTATTTATCAGATTATTAGATCATGTATGGCTACCAAGTTAAAAAAATAATTTCAAATTAAAAAATCCAACGCGAGGATCGAACCTATATATCAAGTCCAACACCACCAAGCTTAAAAAAAAAAATTTCAAATTAAAAAATCCAGCGCGAGGATCGAACCTATATATCAGAAGTCCAACACTATCAATCTTAAAAAAAAAATCATACTAAAGAACTCCCCATGTAGAATTGAACCTGTCATATTAGGAGTCCTTGGCTCTACCAAGTTAAAAAAAAAAATTCAAATTAAAAAAACCAACGCGAGGATCGAACCTATTTATCAGAAGTCCAACACTATCAAGCTTTAAAAATAATCATAATGAAGAAATCCACATGTAGAATTGAACCCAGTATATCTATATTAGGAGTTCACTGCTCTATCAAGCTTAAAAAAATTTCAAATTGAAAAATCCGTTGGTCATTATAATTACATTTAATTTTAAGGGCTAAAGAGAACCAACAATATAATATCATCGAAGTAGGAGATTTTATCAGAGTTCGGTTTATACATTTTCCAAGCTTCTCATCAATAACTCGGTATAAGTAATTCATAAATATTCGAAGCGGTACATTATGTGAATTGACGGACTGTTTACGTTGCAAAAAACGGGTCGTTGCACGTTAGAAGTCACTGATTTCCGATCTAGTCCAATGAACTGGAATATCTTTATTTCATTGTCATTTTAAACGTTCATAGATGACTAACTAGAGTTACCTTCAAATAATATAATCATAGACTTTGAGTAATAATTGTTGAAAATAATTAACGATTAGTTTACGTGAAGTGTGTGAAATAATTGTTCAAACCAAATAAACTTCAAGAATAAGTCCCCCTTATTACAACCGGAGTTCCAGTGTTTATCAAGTGAGTACATTTTATTTTTTAATAGATTCAGAATTGGAGCTTGTATATACTAGATAATTTTTGGTTCAATCAATTCAAATCGTATACCCAAATGTGAATATTTATGTCTGCTTTTAATTGAACTATATTCAAGTTTTTAACCTTATATAAATCAATAGTAAATAGGTAATTACCATATACATAAGGCTAAAACGAAATAATTTCATTCTTTCAACATAGATATATACAAATCCATATACATCAGGTTAAAAATTTCTATTATATAAAGCTCTCTGTATATAGATGTGAATTAATAATCACTAACTTCATGATCAATAAATCTTTGACTTACCTATATGAAATTTCAGAAAAATAAACAGTCACTTGTATGTGTGTTATACAGAAAAATAACAGGGTTCTCATACCCTTATTTTATTATGCTCGTAACGGAGTACGTTAAGAGTTAAAAAGGTTTATAAATTGTTGTATAACTGAAAAATAAATATATCCTTATTAGTATTACAGATTTCAGAAAGGATATTTATACATATTTTTAATATAACTCACATAATTGATATTATTTTTTGGATATCCTGAATAGTTTTAGCAGGTTAAAATACATATGGGACACCGAGGACTGAAATTATTTGACATAATAGAATGGATGAAAATATTTTTTTATTAAATATAAACATAAAAGTAATGGTTATTTTTAACCATTGTTTTAATATAAAAGTAAGATATTAAACTTAAATATTCATAAAATATCTCGTGTCTCATTGATGGTCATCCTAGAAGAATCTGAAACAATATTAAAACCATATTGAGGGCGAAGCTATGATCTGTGGTTAGAAAGTTTAATGAGTTTATATGAAATATATCATTAATTACATTCATTCGATAGAGACACAATTGAAACGTAAAAACATCTTATGTAGAAAAATACTTTAATGTTTCAATGTTTTAGCGTTTCAATATTCAATAAAACAAAAAAAAGTAAGGAGAATCAAATTATTAGTTTAGTATTAAAATTATATTACTCACTTCTTCATTATTGTGCCTTGTAGAAACAGAAGGCTACTTCTTCCATGTCGTTGGGCCTCGTGGGAGGATCTCCTTCGACGAGGTTGATGTGAATCTATTAAAAATCAATTAGGAATTAATATAGAATTGATAAATTAATTTTGAAATACTCACATTTTCAGCAGGGTAAAAATCCCCTAGAATATCCTCAGCGAATGTGAACATCCTTAATTCGGTTGGCATGGACATGTTTCTTTTTATGGTAACGTAAAAAATAATTTCGCTTTATATACTCGAAAATATATGAGATTTCTCGAAAAATGTTTTCTCACACATACACACATGATACTTATCACATTTCAAGCGTATCTTGTGGAGTAAGATGACTACACTAAGAGATCAAATTATAACATTTCTTCTCATACGTTTAAATATCATACTATGTTGAAATTTCATCAAAACAAAAAAACAAAAAAAATTCAACTTATTTCAAGCCATTTTTCATATACCCTTAACTAGGTTGTGTGACAATTTATAGAAAGATACTAACAAAATCTCATAAACTCATAAAAATAACGATAAGTCATTACAGAGGAAATTTATGAAAAATATAGGTTTATAAAATTTTTGTGTAACTAAAAAATAAATATATCCTTAATAGTATTACAGATTTCAAACGAATGAATGAAATCAACAATATATTTGAAAAGACTCACATTCCAAGAAATGTTTCTTGCATGATTTCGGTTTTAATATTCAACAGGATGTTTATAAATATTTTTAATATAACTTCATATAAATCAATATACGATAATTCGCAATACTACTGATTTCCGCAAGCTTGCTATCAATAACCCGAAATAGTAATTCATAATTACTCGAGCTATTAGTGTGGAAGTTCAGTCTTACGTTAGTTTTACAATTGTAACACACACCAATTAATAATTGAATGTAGTAGCCAAAATATCATATAATCGAGTTTTAGATTTTAGTCATATTTTTCAACAAGAATCAGGTTCAGTATTACAACACGATTTTTATAGAATATATTTTCGTTTCTAGATATGGATTTACTGAAAACATTGAATGCTGCTTCTCTTCTCGAAAAGAAGTCGAAATTGAAACTGACAGAACTGATAGTCGATAAACCCTATCAAATACATAAGGCTAAAATCATCAAATCAACTTTCGGGGAGTCTGTGTTGCTTGATTTGGGTGATCACATCCTGTTTCTACCTAAGAGACTTACCGAAGAATATCGACCTTATATCGAACAAATCTCTTCAGGACGATATTCGATTGTTTCCAAAGGAACTGTGGAAACCGGAAAATCACACCCTGCATCTTCCTTCAAGCTGATTGAAAATTAAGGTGAATATTACTCAGTTTTTTCTCTGTGTCCATTTTTTATGTCAAAAATGAATTTTATATCTGACTAAGGAAAATATATCACATACCTACTTACATTTTTAGAGCAAAATTATTCTCTTTCAAATTGTAAAATGGCTAGAAAATTAATTTTATCTCAAAGAATACTTGTAATAGAGATTTGAGACGAATTAATTTTACCATTGGTGAAAAGGTGATTACACACAAACTGTATAGCATTGAACAGATTAAAATCGTCCTCATGATGATTCTGATGATGAAGCTATATTAAATTCCCTCATCGATCGATACTTTAACATTCCACTATTCACTTAATAGAAAAATTGTTTTGTTCTAGGAAAGTATATTAAAGAAAAGTCAACATAGAGATCATACCACAACAAGAGCAGCATCAAAGCCTATCACTGAATATTTATCTATTCAATCCAAATAATTATTATTGAAAATGTCGATTCCTTATGTATATGATTTTGTTGATTAGTATATAAGTAGAATAAAATCATATCGTTTGAACCTTATGCATAGGATGTTGTTTGTTATATAAATAGAATAAAATTATTTCGTTTTATATACATGATGCTTTCTATATATCTTTGATAACATAATAAAATGGTTATAAATTATTTCGATCTTTATTTCTGAAATGATTCTGATATGATACAAAGGTTTTACTTACTTCTTATGAATAATACATCTGTTTTGAATTTATTATGATTCGCACTTATGTGAATTGATTAAATAATTTATATTCCAGTATAGTACATAGAAAATATTTAATGAAAAACATATTATATGAAATAACATACATAGCATATTCAAAAAATCAATTATAAGGTAAGTACTTTATATAAAATTTCATTTGTTCAGTTTAATGTTGTTCAACAAGAAAATTAGATTAAACATTTTCTGAAGTATATTTGAAAAAAAAAAAATTTTTATTTTCTAATTAATTTTTGGAACTCTTTCACCTTCGATGAGTGAACACTAGGTTTTTCTTTTTATTAAATAAAACAAACATATGTGAAATTTCATTCTTTATTCATATTGAAGAACTGTAAACAAAAAAAAATTAAATCAGTTAACCATTACATAAACCTTGACTCAAGTAAACATATCGATTATGATGTATGAAACATGGTAAATGACTATGAATTTTGAATTTATCTCTAGATCTAGATTGAAGAAGATCAGAGGTTCTGATTTTTCATTATGAAAATATTCAAATGAAAGAAATATCAAAGATTTCTTTGAGACCAAACTATTGTAGATAGCAATTAATATAAAATTCTACAGTAAAATACAACCGAAAACTCATAAATATATATCCTTGAAATGGTTCAAACGAAATTATAGTTTATCATATTGAAGGGAAAAATTAAGGATATGGTATATTCTAAAGAAACACATTCCAAGAAATGTTTCTTGAAAATTTCAATTATAATATTGAACAGGATACTGTACTTAAAAAAATTCTTAAAACCCTAAAGTTCAAGCAAGCACCTTGTCTTAAAAGTTATGGCGATTTGAATACTGAACTTCGAAAGAATGCAAAGAACAAGTTCCAGAAAAATTCATTCAAACTTATGAATATTGCTGTTTTCGGTAAAACTATGGAGAATATATGTAAACGTGTACCTTCTAACTAAATGGTCTGGACGGTATGGTGCCGAGGCATATATTGCTAAACCTGAATTCAACAACTGTACGATATTCAATGAAAATCTTGTTGCTATTGAATTGAGAAAAATGGAAGTCTTCTTTAATAAACCTTTATCTGTTGGACAGGCAATACTCGACTTGGCCAAAACAACTATTTATGCTTTTCATTATGATTATATGAAATAAGAGTTTGGGGGCGACTGCAGCGCCATTTATACGGACACTGACAGTTTACTTTATAAGCTATATAAGGATCCATATGAGGTTATAAAACGTGATTGCTATGCCCCTTTTGATACATCCGATTATCTACCTAAAAATATTTATGGAATTCCTCAATTGAATATGAAAGTATTGGGTATGATGAAAGATGAAAACAATGGAACTCCTATGACAAATTATGTGAGACTTCGTTCAAAATTATACACTACGAAAGTATTGGAGACTTATGAAGATATAGAAGAAGAAAAGAAGCAGTTGGCTGATGAAGGATACGATGATGATGAGATAGATGACATTATTAAGAATGGTGGTGTTATGAAGAAAGCCAAAGAAGTCAAATTGTCAGTTGTGAAGACGAAGATTACTTTTGAAGATTATTAAAAATGTCTTGATACATGGAAGGAGGTTACCATAACCCAAAACTTGATAAGAGCCGATAAGCATAAGGTATATTCCATCACACAGTAGAAAATTGCACTCAGCCCTGAAGACGATAAAAGATATTTAATACCTGGAACAGATGAGACGCTTCCTTGGGGACATTACAGGGTGCCTTCGAACGTTCCTCATGATGATCTATTGATGGATACTGATTGATCATAACCTATAATTATTATACAATTAATAAAATAATTATGTAACAATTAAATAAATAGTTATATTTTCATCCTTGTATCTATCCCCTGCTACCTACCTCCAAGAGATTGATTTGTATATATTCCATTTGCATAGTATAATATGAATAATGGTCATTAGACCATGAATAAATCAGAGAGGTCAGAGAGGTCATTGACCCCAATGCAAAATTGAACCATCTTCGGTACTTTCATTCTTAGATTTCCGTATGGGAATATACATGTAAAAATGAGCCAAAGTGAGCTAGACGCCCCCTAGCCTATATACTGACGTCTCTTTTCAGTGTACCGCCGCCATCTTGTATTTTTTTGAATACCAACTCATGTCAAGGTATATATCGTAGAAAAGCTAATTTATTCCTGTTTTCAAAAATATTAAATAAGTATAAAATTACTGAAAAAATACAGGAAACAAGTGTCAAAAGCTTAAAATATGTAATTTTGAACACATATTGTATTACAAGAAAGATTAACTAGAACAATAACGAATAAATTTACAGTCTCCTCTCAACAAGTGCTCAAAGTATTGGCCACCTGTTTCTTGGCAGTAATACAATCTATCTTGAAAGCTTCGAATAGAATTGTTGACCATTTGTGGAGAAATTCCTTGCATTTCAAGAGCTTTTGAATCATTTATGTTTGTGAAGAAGTCCATTAGGTATCCTTGTAAGAAAAAATCAAGCGGACTTAAGTCTGGAGATCTTGCTGGCCACTCAATTACATCTCTTCGACCAATCCATTTCTGAGGGAAAGTTTTTTTTATCGAGGTGAAAACTTCGAAAGCGATGCCGGTTGCGAACCTGGCCTGTGTGGGATTCAATAGTTGATATATATATAAATATACATCAACATTGCCTACCCACTAAAAACACCTCTGTTCTTTCGGTTTCCGGGCATTAGCCTACTAAACCTCCAGTCTCACACTTAAATTAGGACTCTCGTGCTGCGATCAGCACTAGAACCTGTTCCCTTCCTTGTATCTATATTTCAAGACCCAAGTGTATATCTCTCTGCTACGAGTCGAATTAATTTTGAAATCAGGTAAACATACCTGACGACTGCCTGTGGCATCCTCTGTCGACATGAAGTATGTTCGCTTCATCCCAGGTTGGTTCGATCTTGAACAATGCTCATCACTCCGACCTCGAGATTCAACATCCATTTTCACACTCGTCGTCTGCAACGGTCATTACTCCAACATCGAGATCCCATATCCATCTTCACTCTCATCGTCTGCAACGAGCATCATTCGTCTTCGAACCTGATGATCCGCTTTCATCCCACCGTGCCGTCCTCTGTTGGGCGCTGCGCCTTAGACACGAAGTAACTCGGACCGCTAGCTGAGTTACTTCGTGTCTAATGGACTAACATCACTGCCCATCGAGGTCCTTTTCACTCTCGTTGTCTTCAGTCTTCAGTCGCTTGCCGTCGAATTCACCGCTTTCCCAGGGCGATGCTGCTTCCTCGGTGGTCTGGTCTCGAATGAATGAGGAAAAGTGAAAACATTGCCTAACTTTTATATAAAAGTGAGCAGGTGCTGTTGGAAATATACGCTCATATTTGGAAATAAAGCATTTATTTCAGGTTGATATAATAATAATTTGATGCAGTAGAATATCAAGATATTTTTCAACTGTAAGAGCGCCGTCGATAAAAATTGAACCAGTAATATGGTTTTTTCGCCAAACCACTCAAATTGAAGTTATTGGTTGAGATATTAAGAATTTGATATTAAATGTTTTTTTTCCATTACCTGGTGAATATTTTTCGAGAAATTTGTACTTTTGTTTCTTTTCAGATGAATTGCTAAATAATGTTCTGCACAGATTCTGCTATGAGAATTTGTGAGGCATAACTTGTAGACATCATTGAATGTTTTGGTAGCCTTGAAAAATATTTTTAATGAATTTCTTTTTATCGTCAGTAATAAATTGTTGTTTGGTCCAGCACTATAGGTAAGATTGATATTTTTACTTCACTGTAATGCATGCAATAATTTGAATTAAATTATTCCTACTGAAATCTGACAACATAAAATATATTAAATAGTTGATGGAATCCGTCGTTACTACGTGATAATTTAATATGATGACAAAAACAAAACTTGAATTTACTACGTTTATTATCACAAAAATTCTTTAAAAAATATAACATTGCGATTGCAATTTCGCTCACTAGGCCATCATCGGGCAGATTGAGTTAAGAACTTAACATAAGTTATTAACTCAATCTACCCGATGATGGTCTAGTGACCGAAATTGCAGTCGCAGTGTTATATTTTTCAAAGTATTTTTGTGATAATAAACGTAGTAAATTCAAGTTCTATTTTTGTTCATAAAATATATTTATAAACGAAATATCAAACGGTAAATAAAAAAGAATTTTCAGAAACTTTGTCTTCTACTACAAATGTTCACATGCTATCACTAGCATTTTTCGATCGACGAGGTAAATTATAAAAAAATTTTAGGATACAATCTTTAATGAGATAGATATATCAAGATCAAGCAAAAATCTCTCTATGAATAAACCAACAATTGTTGAAACTATTTCAGATGTAGAACTATTGAAATGAAAAACTTTATCGTAGTGAGTAAGAATGCGCGTTGGTTATCCCACTTCATATTTCAAAAGATGTCTCTTCGGTATAGTTTTCTCACCTTCAGTATTAAGTCAAGGTGAGAGAATCTTGAAATTAAAAAAGAAACCTTGACCGCAATGCTCTGTCACTAAGGTCATATTTTCTTCCTTTTTACATTCGATTTTTTAATGTCAATCAGAAATGGCTGTGGAGATTAATAAAACCTTAACACCCATGAAAAAACATGAAAGCATTCCTCAATATCAACCCGAACCACATACGAAATTAAAGCAGCATTAAAAACTGTCTACATGAAAATGGCGGCATCTAGAGAAAAAGTTTATACCTCCAAGGGATACCTTCTTAACATCAACTCAAATACGCTTGAAATTGCAACATGAAAATGGCCTTGGTAGAGGAAATCAATTGAAATTCTCTTATCCACGTACCAAATTTCAACCATTTAATTCATTTAGCAGAAGCTGAGGAGGTGTGCCACGAAAAAGATGAAATTCAATAATGGCCGCGATGAAGAAAATAGTCAAAACCTTTGCAGTGTATTTTAAGCATCAACTCAATCAACATAACAAATTTCAACCTTCTTACTCATTCTGGATGAACTGTGGATGTGCACAAATCCTCAAACACCAATATAAAATAGGACATATCTGCATTAAAATAACGGCGGCGAGAAAAAGTTTATCATTTCAAAAGCTACTTGCTTACCTCAAACTCAATCTACTCACAATTATTCAGCCCTCTAGATCAGTTGTAAAGGGTTTGTGCATACAAAACTTTTCCAAAACAAAATTCATAGTTCCTTGTATTTTCCAACAAGCTCTAAGAGACAAACTTGTTCAAAATTTATTTCCACTGCATATGCTACCAGTGAGTGAATTTTCCGCTCATGCACCTACCCGCAACATATTTTCTGAAATTTTTAAGATGCTGAAATTAGAACTTCAAGAACCATATAAAAGTCAAGATGCAGATACATTCAAATATGATTATAAAACTGAACTCCTAGTTTAATTAAATTTATAAACCAAATAATTAAGAACATTTCATGTAGGTTGATTCTATACAAAAAAAATATGATATATATATATATATATATATATATATATATATATATATATATATATATATATATATATATATATATATATATATATATATATATATAATCTCTTGATAATTATTTGCAATAACAGGCTTGTTGAATCTCAAAAAACTCGATTTTATTAAAAAGTTGACGTTTCGCCACGACATTCGTGGCTTTATCAAAACTTTTTAATAAATAATATATATATATATAATATATATATATATATATATATATATATATATATATATTATATATATATATATATATATATATATATAATATATATATATATATATATATATATATATATATATATAAATATATATATATATATATATATATATATATATATATATATATATATATATATATATATATATATATATATATATGATTATGTTAGTGAACGCATTGTCGAGACAGGCATTGCCTCTTGTTGGGAGATGAACGGTTGGATGAAGACCATACGACATCATAAAATTCTCCAACTCGACTACTCTAGTATCAGTAGTGGTAAAATGGATGTTAAAGTCACCTGTTATAATTGCCATGATTTTCAAGAACAAGAAAAATCATCATTAGGGGACCTATACACTGTAATAAGTTGGGTGGAATGTTTTTGAAAAAAAACAACTGCCACCTCACAGTCAAATTCGATAGAATGATTTGAGATGTTTAAGTCATGATAGTCGACATGTGATTTTAAATATATGACAACCCCCCATGACCTCTAGAAGACCTACAAAAACTGGAGGCAGCTTTATACCCTTCCAAATTTACCACGGAAAACTGGTCAGCTCTTTACCAGTGCTCATTGATAAAAATACAGTCAAACGAATTTTCACTAAGAACTTCCTCTAGCTCTGAAACCTTATTACATAAACTTTGTACATTAATATGAAAAACACATACAGACTCATCAGTAACCTGGCTGACCGAGTTCCGCCTTTCAGAGGAGAAACTACCTTGGTCTGCTGGCGTTGTAGGTTGCGAAAATGGTTAACTCTTATACCCTCTGGCCAAAGCTCAGAGATCAATATTCTGTCTACCAGCTGCCTTGGTATTCCAAGCTTGAAAGAGCTAACTTGCTTCGATTTAGTCTTCATAATCTCACAAATAATGTAAGCATCACACAGATGATTCCTAAGGAAGTCCAGTATTGCTTGGGTCTCTGTGTTTTTTGAGAGACCAGATACAAACCCAATACAGTTTTTGTGCTACCTCCAGTGTTCTTTCAGTTTTATTCACACCTTAAATTGGTTCCGGCCTGTCAGCAGGAGAGGGAAGTTGTCTTCTCGTATTTCTCTTGTGTGAGACAGTTTTCCACTCAGTACTTGGAACGTTTGTGGCACTCTTCCCGGAAACTGGAGCTCTTCCATCTCGGAATTGCTCAATAGAAACAGTATCATTGTTACTGTCAATTTCAACCTCAGTCATCTGTTTTGCTGTCATATCTGAAGTCCTATCGATCTTATGTGTTTGTTTGCTAATAGATATCTTTATTTGACTATTGTTGTCTTTTAGATTGCCGGTTGCGGAACCGCATAAAGGAATATTCTTCGTCTGCATCAGATTTCCGAGATCACCAGTTACAGTTAGAGCTTCCGATGAACAGTCCTTCAAATTGTTGTTACCAACTACTCTCACGCGCTCGGCCCTTTTTCGTCATGTTCAGCTTTATTTTTAACATATTTCTCAGCGTTTTCGTGTAAAACCAAGATAAACGTTTTCAACTATGAGAATTCTACTTTCAAAATCTTTTTTGTAAATTGAAATCGGACCATACCTGTCGCATTCAGGTCTGCTGGAAAATTGCATAGTAAAATATTCAAACGGCCACAGATCAAAAACTATGCATTGGACAGTTCCTGCTCTTCGTAAAAATAAATTTTATATTGATGAATAATACTAACCGGAGGATCTACGCTTCAACTCGAAAAATAACCGAGTTATGAATTTCTGAAAAAACTGCATTCTGGTCGTTTTTTTTCGATATTCCCATAGACTAAGGGTCTGTTCGAATCGCGCGACCTCTCTTTTTTTTTGTCTTTTTATTTTCTACAATAAGTCTATTGACCCCATCACGATTACTCTGATAGTTTCAATATTATAAGCAAAAAACTAAAAAAAACGCGATTTTTTGCATGAAATTGTTAATAACAAAGATATAAATAATAAAGTCAAGTGAAAAACATATCGCTATATCATGTGGAACTATTTTGCAAACAATGGCGGAGCTGGTTTTCTTCTAACACTTTTACACAAAATGCTCACTCTAATTATCTGTAGCTTGGCCTAAATAGTTTGAAAGGATGTTTAATGGATTAATGACATTACATTGATTTTTCTTTAGGAAAGTTGAATAAATGTATTTCAGTTAATTATTTAGATTAGGATTGTATATAAAATTGTATTTTCTTTTTAAAATTAATCAACTGTTAGATGAATTTCATTGAACAATCTTATAAATCAATTTGCTGTCAACCGAGATATACTATGATACGTTTAGAGAACTTTTCAGAATGTGAGTCAAATAAGAAAAGAGAACCCTAAATAAGTGTGAAAACTATTAAGAAGTTTGAAACAAATAAGATTCATGATTATGATTTATTTTTAAAAAAAATATCTGAACGCAGATTTTCATATGGATTTATTAACTATTCCAAGCATAGCAAGGTCAATTAAGCTGTTAAAAAAATCGAGGAGATTATCGAAATGTAGTAGTTAATTTATTTCGAGGAAAATTTCGTATTTCAATATTTATTTTTAGCAGAAGTGAAACAATCATTTATGGTGGATTCCAAAAATCCAGACTCAAAATAATTGGATATATTTTTGACGGTTAAGCATTTTGTTCTGGATAAATTCAATGGTAGCCAAAATGCAAAATAAAGGTCAAATTTATTTGAAAAAAAAATGCAGCCGTTTGAAAGTATCATCAGAGATTGGGAAAATTCATTTACTTACTTAGATTAAGTAAGTTTTCGATTAATGGAAGTTGGAATCAATGGTCACCAAGTTTTGCGGATACAATGTCAGCAAAAATTGGAACCAGGGATTTTATGTTTATGGGTTTCGTTATATATGTGGACTAGGGGATTATGCATTAAAAAAGGAAACACTTTTGTTAGATACTGATCCTTAGCTGACTGGAACCACTAGAATCAATCTCATCGTTTATGGTTTGGCAACGCATATATGTGAAAAGTTGAACATTGCTGAAGTGGATTCAACTGTGAAGGTGATGAATTGTTCAGGGTCTTACAATAATCATGTACTAAAACGTATGAAGATGAGTCAAGTGAAAAAAAATATACATATGGTTAGGGAAAAAAAAGCTTGTATAATTTGTGAAAAATTAGAGTTTCTAGGATGTTATCATCCTACAGAAACTTGTTGGAATAAAAATTAAAGAATAAATTACGCAGTTGAAAATGCTTCAGTAATCTTGAGAGAACACCACTAATTATTGATTTAAATGTACAATTTAATAACAAAAATTGAAATTTATGATAGAGGTTCTAATGTGATTTTGGTTAACTCTAGTATTATAGATGAATTTATGGAAAATATTTTTCAAAATAAACATATTTTTCAAACAATTAGTAGTATTACTAGAGGTGAAAATATTGTAAAATTAATATTGAAAATTTAAAATAGTGAAAAATAATACATTTTCATATGATGGATTAGATGTTGTTGAAAGGATTAGATGTTGTTGAAAATTTTCAATTAATTCAAGATGATGAATTAAATACTTTACAGTGAAATCCAGAAAATAATCTTTTTGAAAATGTGACAAATTAGGATTCTAATGATTTGAGATCACATTCTTATGAGAAAGAAAATATTGTTTCAAAGAGTCAGAGAGATTGAGAAAAAATCATAGTGAAAATAAAAAGAAACGCTTATATAATTATAGATGATTTAGAAGAGAAAGAGAATAGTTCTCGTTATATAGATATAGAATTCAAAATAAATTTCAATGAATTAACAGAAGACACCAATAAGAAAAATTCAGATAAAGATGACAACGAGATGATTTTAGAAATTATCAAATTTTTGCTAAACATAAATAATTTGCTGTAGGGTTAGTTGGCGACTAAGAAGCTCATATCAAATCGATATAAAATGAAATCCTCTCAAAAATCATTATAAGTGTTCTATTCCCGATCAGAAAAAATTTAAACGTAGGTTGATCAGTTACTAGCTAGTGGTTTGATAGAAGAATCGTCTTCTCCCTATGCAGCTCCTGTCAAATCAAATCAAATCGAATCAAAGTATGCTTGATTGTCTTAAAATTTAACACTTTATTGACAAAGCGAAAAATATAGTAAATAAACAATGTAAAACATAACGTAACATTAGTTTATGAAAAAGAAGATGGTGAACGCAGACGATTGCTTATTGATTTTCGAGAATCGAACAAGAATTTAGTTCCAGAATTCCAACCCTTTCCTAGAATGGAGGATATTATAGTAAAACCAGGTAACTTCAGATTTTAGACATCAGTTCAGCTTTCTGGACAATTGCTGTTCATGAAAAGGATCGTCACAAAGTGGCTTTTGTCACACAATCTGATCATTTTCAGTGGAAAAGGTGACCTTTTGGAATAAAGGTAGCAGCAGCAACTTTTCTGCGTGTGTTATCAAATATTATACGTCGATATGGATTAGCAGATTTCTGCATAAATTATATTCATGATATAATTTTATCAGAAACGTTTCATATACATTTGAAACATTCAGAAAATTTATTGGAAGCAATGAAAAAAGAAGGTTTCAAATTAAATTTGAAGAAATGTCATTTTATGCAACCATCTGTTAAATATGTATGTCATATTATTAGTTATAATTCGCTCAAGCCTTGCAATGATATTTCAAGATTGATTCGAGAATTTTCACAACCAAATACGAACAAAAATATTATAGAGTTTCTAGGTAAACTAAACTTTTATCATAAATACATTAAGGATCACACAGGAAAGTTGTAATTTCATAAGTTATCAAGAAAACGAGTGATTTATAAATCGGATGGTAAATGTGAAGAGACTTTCAAATATATTGAAGAATATTTATGTAAAAGTCCTGTACCAGGAATTTTTAATCCGAATAGAGATACTCATATTTTTACCGATTCCAGTGCTTTAGGGATGGTAGCAATTCCCAAATAGAAACAAGATTCAGGAGAATTAAAACCAATAGCTTTCTTCTCAAACAAGTTTACAGCATCTCAAGCTAAGAAGAAAGCTGAATATTGAGAATGTTTAGGTATATAAGAGGAATAATATTAGAATTTCATTGGCAGATCACTATCGAGCAATTGATTCTAAATTTTCAGAAAATTTGAACTTGACATCATATAATTATTGACGTCTGTGAATCGTCTATCATCGAATGGTTTGAATGAACGTTTAAATCAAAATTAAGTAAATAGGATACGTTGTAAGGTTGATGATCAACCAAATCATGCGTTCTCACTCTCTAAGTGTAACAAAATTTTCCCTATAATATTTAATGAACGGTGCTCATACATAAGATGACAGAAACATTATATAAGAAAGCTGATTTTTATAAGAACAGTGAATTAGCATATAAAAATTCTGAAATGATATTTTAGTTAATTATTCAGGTCAAGATTGTATGAAAGATCGTATTTATTTAGAATAAATCAATTGTTTGATAAATTCCATTGAACAATCTTATATATATATATATATATATATATATATATATATATATATATATATATATATATATATATATATATATATATATGTGTGTGTATATATATATATATATATATATATATATATATATATATATATATATATATATATGTGTATATATATATATATATATATATATATATATATATATATATATATATATATATATATATATATATATATATATATATATATATATATATATATATATATATATATATATATATATATATATATATATATATATATTATATATATGTATATATATATATATACATATATACATAAAAATATAAAATATAAAATATATATATATATATACATATATACATAAAAATAGCGTCAGAAACAAACAAACAACATCAGCCCTGTTTCAACATCATCAAGCAACAGGCCACAGAATCGATTTTGACCGATCAAGAGAAATAGCATCCATAGAAAACTACAGGGTCCGTACCATAAGAGAAGCTCTAGAAATAGAAAAATCAGGACACCTAAACAAACGAGACGATGCTCTAAATATTCCACTGACTTGGGAAAATAATTTTAAAAAACACGAAAACGCATAAAACAACACAAGACGTAAAAACAAACATCGAGGAAGAAAGTCAAGAAGTGAGGGGGCGGAGCCTATGCAGCGAACCGGCCAATCAGGAAACGAGACCAGCCAATGCCAATAAAACCCAGACACAAGCAGAGGCGAACAGTAGTTGCCGTCGAGCAGCCGTTGACACGTGTTTCGGACTCTTTGGTCCTCATCAGAACGGCGTAGCTAAGTATTGGATTGAAAACTTGGAGATGAAAATAGTTTAATAAATAAAATCCTCTGTTATGGAAGAAAATCACTTATTTTAAACCACAAATAAGTGATTTTCTTCCATAACAGAGGATTTTATTTATTAAACTATTTTCATCTCCAAATTTTCAATCCAATACTTAGCTACGCCGTTCTGATGAGGACCAAAGAGTCCGAAACACGTGTCAACGGCTGCTTCCATATAAACGTTCTATACCGATAATTCTACTCTACTTTTTTAATATTTTCCCGTGACTAATTTCTTTCTTTTAAATAAATAGTACCCTATTATTATTATTTTCGAACATTACATAGGTAAAGGTTTCTGTAGTTTCCCTTGCCTTCTAATAATAACAATTTTGAATGTTAATATTAGACTGAAAGAATTTTTTAACAAGACAGATCAATCTTATCTATTCAATTTTTTCAAGTCAATAAATGTCAAAGAATTTTCAATTTTTTTCAAAAGTTTTGAATAACTATGAATGTCATAGTGAAACGTCAACTTATTAATTAAATCGAGTTTTTTAAGATTCAACCAGCCTGTTATTGCTAATAATTATCAAGAGATTAAAAAATAAATCACAGGCAACAACAATTCGAATAAATAATTAAATATTGCAAGCTGAAAATATGGCAATGATCCCAAAACTACATTGTTTTATATTGTAAGTACCTTTATTTATTTAAAAAATTTGAAATTCTAAATAAAAATTTTCATTAAAAACGGCTACTTCCATATAAACGAACTATACCGATAATTTTTGCTTTACTTGTTTGATATTTCCCAAAATTAATTTGCTTTTTTAATGTTAATTTACTCTTTCTGAGATCTCTCGGATGCAATTACTCGCCTCCGTGGCAACGTTTGACCAAATCTCCCATACCGGAGAGTTCAAATAATAAACCACAAATAAGTGATTTTCTTCCATAACAGAGGATTTTATTATAAAAATTTCATTAAAAACAGCTACTTCCATATAAACGAACTATACCGATAATTTTTGCTTTACTTGTTTAATATTTTCCCAAAACTAATTTTCTTTTTTAATATTAATTTACTCTTTCTGAGATCTCTCAGATGGAATTAATCGCCTCCGTGGCAAAGTTTGACCAAATCTCCCATACCGGAGAGTTCAAACAATAAACCACAAATAAGTGATTTTCTTCCATAACAGAGGATTTTATTTATTAAACTATTTTCATCTCCAAATTTTCAATCCAATACTTAGCTACGCCGTTCTGATGAGGACCAAAGAGTCCGAAACACGTGTCAACGGCTGCTTCCATATAAACGTTCTATACCGATAATTCTACTCTACTTTTTTAATATTTTCCCGTGACTAATTTCTTTCTGTTGAATAAATAGTACCCTATTATTATTATTTTCGAACATTACATAGGTAAAGGTTTCTGTAGTTTCCCTTGCCTTCTAATAATCTCAATTTTGAATGTTAATATTAGACTGAAAGAATTTTTTAACAAGACAGATCAATCTTATCTATTCAATTTTTTCAAGTCAATAAATGTCAAAGAATTTTCAATTTTTCTCAAAAGTTTTGAATAACTATGAATGTCATAGTGAAACGTCAACTTATTAATTAAATCGAGTTTTTTAAGATTCAACCAGCCTGTTATTGCTAATAATTATCAAGAGATTATATATATATATATATATATATATATATATATATAATATATATATATATATATGTATATATATATATATATATATATATATATATATATATATATATATATAGATAAATATATATATATATATATATATATATATATATATATATATATATATATGTGTATGTATATATATATATATATATATATATATATATATATATATATGTATATAAATATATATATATATATATATATATATATATATATATATATATATATATATATATATATATATATATATGTATGTATTGAAAATGAATATTCATTTGCGCTAAGTAGAAGTAGCGTGTATGATAAAGATCATAATACGTTGGGAAAATAATAGGAAAAACCTGAGAATGGCTACCAGCGTTACCCACCGGCATACATGATGGATCATCGAATGATGATACACGTTACAGAGCTTCACTTTTTCCAAATCTTGTTGAAGATCTATGGGTGTGAAAAGACATGTGTTTTCGGCGATGAGCTATTCGGTTTTCCTAACATAAGATTCCTATTTCCGATGGATCTAGCTGTGATATATTCTTATGTCATTAGAGGTATTCTTAGAAACTATTAGGGGGTTATTTGACATCGTTGCCCAGTCGGTCGATGGACGCGGCACTACTGTTTTTAAATTTTTGGAAAGTGGCTAGACCCATTACAATATCAATAATTTTAATACCATTCTTGGATATTTTCAAGCATATCCTCAAGCCTCAATACGAATGGATTCGTTGGAATTGGGATTTTCAATTATGCAACACTCAAAAAATAATTTAATGCAATTTCCTGTAAATTGGAATCCTGAAAATATAAATTTTCATCCCAATCGTAAGAGCCGTTTCCGAAATACGACAATATAACATCAAAAACTGGACTCGATACATCAAAGCCACCGATCAGTACTTGTTTACTCACATCATCAAGCTGCCGACCTGTTATTTTTTGTGCTGAAATGGCGATAAATGCCACATCTTCATAATCTAGATCCGTTACGCGCTTCCAGGAATTGTTTACATCTTGCGAAATTCTCTCGCTCTTTTTGATAAGTGACGATTTCTGTCGGTAGACTCATAAGCTCAAGCTTTCTTATATAAGAAATAAAATTTTTAATATCCATGGAATTTCTGTAATTGTTACAGGAATATTTTTTCAAGCTAACTGGTTCACAAAATCCTGTAATTTTTAAAGAGATAGTTTGTTACAGTTACCATAATATTGAATCTACTGTGCTTTCTATTTAGTTCAACAAACTCTTCCTTTAAAATGCAAAGGTAGTCCTGCCACGAGTACAGGAATTTAGTGCCAAAAATTACCACCGGGACGCGCTGATCGACATGAACGTTGAGCCATGTCAGCCATGTTCAATTTTCATTTATTCTTTCTATTTTTTCATTTCATTATCCCATCCCATAATAAGATCGATATCGATTGTCATAACAATATCGGGAATAACCATAATATATATTTCTAGGGTCAGGGTCGGCAGTACAGCTATTAAATCACAACTCCCAATAGTGTAAACAACTTGTGTTCTTAGACACGAAAATTCATGTAGTTTTTTTAATGGGTTTAATCTCACTCTTTAGTTTATGTCAAACATGCTTAGAATTTCACTCCATCTGGTTACCGAACTCGGTTAGTGACTCACAATATCGGCTTTCTAGCGTTTCTTTCTCAGGAAAGACAACAATTAAGTCATCACAGAAATTTTGTCAACTTCGACAAAATATACGCTTTTGTCAGGATCAATGCTAGTTTACTTAAATGATGTGAGCGCTAGTGTCGATATCAACGGCTGCGCAGTAAATCCGTCTGTTCTAGATGTGTTGGGCGTTGGCGTATAATACGTCGACGTCGCCATCTTGGACTGATTCTAATAATTGTTGTTGTTGGCTCGCCAAGTTAACTAAGGATTCTTGCCATTATAATTTAGGTCGTTTTGGACTTATTGACATGATATCTTTCTCATCAGCCACAACACTTTGCACAGACACTTCACTGTCACGACGAAAATGAATTATATTTTCTGCCATTTCAACTACTTATATAGTATTAATGTTTATTTATTGTCTTTTACGGCTACAGGGTAGAACACGGGAAATCCCACTTCTGATGTTAAATACTGGGGTTTCATTTACACAAATAACAATAACTATTCAGACCAATTCCGTTTATTGCTCCATACGTTAATAACTTGTTCATACGTTCAAGCATACACGATGATTTCCTCTTCTTGGCTGTTCTCTAGTGCGCAGTAATTTCCTCTTGCTGCATTGGTAAGGCGCACGACTGCTTGTACCACTCGTCCGTCCTGACGTAACAAATGATGGGGAGCGTAAAGGGGTGTATAGGGACACCGTTAACATATATATATATATATATATATATATATATATATATATATATATATATATATATATATATATATATATATATATATATTAACTACGAATATGGATAACACGCTATCGTGTCTTTGTTACAAAAAGTTTGAAAACTTGGTACCTATTCTAAGCCTCACGATTTTTGCATAAAACGTCCGTGAAAATAGCATTGTACCGATTTTTTTTCCAATTTGGGGACCGTATACAAAAATATGATTTTCAATTTAGGAGGGCGTCCGATTAACGAAATTTTACCAATAGAGGAAGGATTGGTATTAAAAATTGGCATTTTCTGTTGCAGGCAACGATATAACTTTAAACAGTTTACCGTTCTTGAAGGACGATTAGGTAAAATAACTGATACCTTCCATAGGGCATAGGGCAACCTTTTTGTCGCACTGGGAAAAGTGGAAAAACTGCATGGTTTTGGCTGCTCCAACATCTCCTCCAATCTTCTAAAGTGGAGAGAACTTGCCAGCACAATATCACGAAATATTTAATATTTATTTATATAATCTTAACAAGCAGGTGGTTTTTAAGTGCCTCAAGTATTTTTTCGCACATGAAATCTCTATCCCACAAGACAAAATGTTTCTTCTTAAGTCTCCTAATGACATTTCTCTACCCCCTCCATTTTACAAAAACGGGATAAATAAATAGAATTGTGCAACAACTATTCATAGCACATCGCCCACCTTGGGCACACTTTTTAAGTACATGAAAACTCACACTTCTTAGGCTCTAATTGAACAATAAAAGGATTAATTATTTGTTTATAATAATTTTTAAAAAAAATCAACCGATTTTGATTTAGCAGGTCTATTTTGGAAGGCCTTTCAGTGGCAATTATTTGGTCTATGAAGCACTTTTCTCTTTAACCCATAGTTTCCGAAATATAATCGAAAAATTGAAAAAAAACGTTTTTTTTGCACAAAAACGTTGTTGTAAACAATGTTCCAGACTTGAAAATCATTGCATTTCATAAAATAGACCTTAATATGATATTAGGCCCTCAAAACAGTGATAAAATTGCAGCTACTCTTTTTTTTTCAAATGTCAGCCTGACCCGACTATATTAACAATGATTACTTTTAACATATATCTTCCAAGCAAAATCTTAGTAAACATTTGTATTCAAGTGAAATACAAAACAAAAACCATTTCACTGAATTAGATTCATGTTAACCTACGATATCAGGAACCATTTCATTTAATTGATTACTAACTACATTATTATCATAGTTGATTTGCAGACAACTGCGCTTATTGTAAATCACATGAAATGAAAAAGTAAAGAAAGAGGTAGCATTATATTCTCTTTATGTAGCAGGGAATTGAAAAGATTGAATTTTTGTATCCAAAGACAACGGTGAAGCTGGAGTATGATTTCAAAATCGGTTTCAGGACTTCTGGATCAGGTTCTGCGAGTTTTTTTCGATGTCTGATATTTATATTCACATACCTTTACTTTTTTTCTTGGTATATATTGGCATCTCCAGCAGCTCTTATAAGGCCAAATAAGCTGCAATTTTGTATCAGAGGTTTTTACGGGCCTATCGAAATATTGGTGAATTCATTCAATCCAATGGTGGTGAAACGTATAAGCGTGAATCTCTTTGTGGCAAACGATGTGGAAATTAATTATGAACAAAAGGTCCAAAATTCAGCATTCTAGTATTTCTTGGAGATGTATGAGGCTAAAAACACTTTTTCGTGTTGAAAATTGGTTCGTGAATTGATTTCATACTAGATAATCATCTATTAATGGAAAAGAAAAATTTGCCACCACCGCTTCTTTACGTAGAGATTTCTTGATTGTCCTGGTTTTTGAGAATTTGCTCACCTCCACAGCTTCTGCAGTTGCTGTTGAGGTACGATTCTTTTGTAGGTTTTAACTTTTTTTCTTGACCTCTGCCTCTTAATGTAGAGGTTTCATATATTTTTGTACACTCAGTCCATTAAGCGGTTGGGTTTGCGTAGGCCAATTCTATCTCACCAAGATTTGCACTCGATAGACGATAGTCTTCATGGTGAGACCCCAGGTTTCTTGCCTCTGAGAGGAAAATATGATCTTAGTGACGGAGCTCTGCTGTTGCAGCATCTTTTTCAACACCAATTGACGTTACAAAAATTTCAAATTTCGTCCATAGAGACGAATAGTCAATTGTAAGTAAAGTAACAGCTATCGAAGTCCTTCATAGACAAATGTTCCAAATATATAAAGCCACAAGAGCCCTAGTAAATCTAAGGACTAAAAATTGATACAAAATGATTGAATTTAATAAGTATTTGATTGAGCTGATTGTTTTTATCTTAAAAAAATTATTCAACTACACATATTTACTGTTATAAATATAGCAGTAGTATATTATTCACGAGTTTATAATGATGACTATTATTCACGAGGTGAAGTTCACTGCTACGAGCGGTAGCGAGTGGCATAAATCATCGAGTGAATAATACTCATTATACGCGAGTAGGATACTATAGTTCATCCACGACTACTAAATAATTTTGAAGTTTTTTTGTTGGAAAATTTCATTATTAGAAACACTATTATTTTATTCTAACAAATATTATATACAAAACACACTACATAGTTATCAAAAATTATAATAATCGTATAATATCTCATTAAAATTGACACAAAAATAAATGTATTTATGGAGCTTAACAAGTATTACGTTTCCAATTTTACAAGATGATGGTATTTATTTATAGTTATTAATAATTGTAATATTTGAACAATTGGTCAGGTTAATCGCTGGGATAGAAATAACATCAAAACTAATGTTTTGGTGACTTTTCGAAACATTTGAATTATATGTACATTGATTAGTTTGGTTTAATTTTGGTTGAATTGAAGATGGTATTTTATTGGCCGTATCGATTTTATTTTTGACGGAGTCGTCTATATAGCCTTCTGCCACGGCGGTGGACTTCTATCCACCGTATCTTTTGAGAGCAGTAATATCCCCGCCTGCGTCGACCTGTATTGCTGCAGAAGATCTACGGAAACTGAGCACAGAATATTGTTCTGGATTCGGTAATTTCAGGAAAGCAGCGATATCCTTTCGCATTTTTGTGAATTTGTTTATTCCAGTTCTCTGGATCGTAGATTTACCATTTGGGTAATTTAAAAAGAATGTTTCACTGGTTAAATGACTTGGTCGAAGACTTATCTATGTCTTGCATATTTTGTAAAAGTTATCCGTAACAGTAAATTTTCGGCAATTGTCTTGGTATTTGGCACATTAACTGAAAAGGTTATCCAAGATCTTGGAAATGAGGTATTTTCATTTCATACTACTAGTTACTTCTACATGCACCTATTACTACCATTACTAAAGCAACCTTAAATTACAGAATGTAATAAAATAACTATATGAACGATTTACTTAATAACTTACCTTTGTTCCTAGGTATTTATCTTCAGATGCTTTAGTTGAAAAGTTATTGATATCTTCGCTAAAAGAAGTTTTTGCTTTTTTAGGCTGAAAACCTGATTTATGTTTCAATAATGCTCGTAATTTTTTATAATTCTCTAAATTTATACCTTGATGTAAGGTGATCGTACTTCTAGGCATTGAATAATAGGTCCATAGCGTGAAGATTTACATTTTGTGGATAATTCAGTGAAGTATACTAATAAAATTGATTCAAAAAGCAATTGATTTTCTTTTCCTATTGCCAAAAAAGATTTATAGGCCATATTATATACTTTCCTTGACTTTTCCGACAATGAATTTAATGAGGCAAGCAGCTTCTCTAATTTCCAGTGGTGTTAAAGTAGTCATTTTCATTTTCTATATCCCTTTTTAGTTGGTTTTCCAACACAATTTAACACGAAATATCAAAACACTGAGAAATCTACCCACACAAACAATAATATCGACAGGTTTGAGTCAAATCGTTCTTTGTACTAAAGAATATAGAGAAAACGAATTTCTTTTCAATTATTTCATCAAATAATTAGAGTAGTGTTTCAATTAGATCAGAATTGGATTGACTGAACCAGTTTATTTCTATTTTCTGCTCAGGTTGAAAAAAAAGTCTACTAGAAACTACATAAAAGTGTAGTAAAGTTGGAGTGCGCCACTCAGTTTAACCTTTGCAGTTCATAGAAATATTTTCGAAATTAAATATTTCTCTTGTTTCCAAAATCAAATTTTAAAATATTTTTGAAAGTTTTCACTACTTTTGGATAGTTTCCTCTAGTTTTGACTAGTAGGCTTATCAAAGAGCTCATTTAATTGAAAAATTCAATGAAGAAAATAATGACTAATTACATTCAGAGCTGAGCTCGAATTTATAGGTGGCCAGCTTAGCACCATGGATGTAAAAGGCGCAGTGGTCTGCATCTGCATGGGATCCTACTAAAGTAGGATAATTTCAGTATAAAATCGACTCGAAAATTTTTTTTGCAGGAAATCCTAACGAAGGAGAAACTGTTGTTGTAAGAGTATGTGTAGTACTAAGCATTTCACATAATCGGAAAATACTTTTACTTGTTGAAGGATTGTGATTCGAAAATTCTGATTTCTTTCACCTCAGATACTCATAAGAGCAAGAAAACTTGTTGTCCTTTCAGTCATATCGATGCCGAGTTCTAGTTGACCATATTCTCGTCAATTTATATTTGCTTCAGAAGTAGTTAAAATTACTTAATTTGAAAACATTTCAGTTTGAATTAAAAACCAAAGAAACGTATTAAACTCCAATAATTATGTAGCAATATATTATTCATCAAGAGAAATCCATTGAAATTTTAGTATTCAATATCAAGTTGTGACCAGATAGTCAGGTATACACATGTCTTGATAAAAAGATAACGGAATTTCGAATTCTGTAATTCATATTTTTTCACTTCTCTCTAGCAGTGGCGACCAGTTATACTGTGTTACTGTTGTACTACGAAAATATAAACATAATATCAATTAAATTTTCAACAAAATCTCAAAATTTTTCATAAAATGATCTAAAATCACAAATCCCAGAACCATGTTACACAAAGAGTGTCGAGTATTTTATGTGTGATCAAAAGGAGCACCGAATAAGATTATTCTCAATTTAAGAAGAAATCACCGCCTATGATTTCCAATCAATGTTGAAAGCTCAAAACAAAAAAAACGATCTATTTACTTGCGGCATTGACAAATAATTGTCCAATGGGCAACAATTTTTGATCATAATTACTATACTGAATGCCATTAGTGAATTCTCGATTTTCCTGCGGCGCACATCAAACCGAATGAGCAGAAGAATTTTATATCTGATCTGTAATTCTTGATGCACAAAAGAATATCAAAATATGGGTGAATTGAATAAAAATGTTGGCATCTTTAAACTTTTGGCAAGGAAATAACAAAAAGATGTATCATGAAATTCTCAAACTGGTGGCGATTAATGTGAAATTTAATTATCTACAATATAAGCGAAATTGATCTTTTTATTACTTTTTTAGGGCTTTAGCACCCCTAAATCCTCCTCAAATTGAGTTTCAAAGTTAATGCCTAGATTGAGTTGATACTCAAAATATTTTTTTGGCGTATCAAATTTAAAATCTTTTCCTAATTTCTGTCATAAAAATATATACATAAGAATGTAAAGATTTCTGGTTTTAGTATTGTAGGTATTTGAAGATGTGCATAGGCCCTCAGCTCATCCTAGTTGAATTAAAAGGTGGAAATTTTTCACGTGGATAAGGTTAATTTCGGGAATAAGAACAATAGTAGTTTCAACTATTTTCCCTTATCACCACCATTTGAATTTAGAAATTTCTTGTTTTTTAGATTTGCATATCTCCATAGCTTAATGTAATAAAATAATTACAAGAAATAACGTCCTCAATGACGTTCTGCTGATCCAGAGTTTTTTATTTTTCTACAACGTTCTAGGATATTATGACGTTTATCAATAACGCCACCTTTTGTGATAGGTTTTGCTGCATAATGAGCTTGTTTTCAAGATAGTAGGAGTTTGAACTTTTTTTTGAGAGTAGATCGTTAGTTCGTAAGTTGAGCTGCCCTTTATATTTTCTCTCTCCATATTGAATTTGTGACACGATTTTCCGACCAACTAGAAAAAATGCCATTTTCATAATTGAAACTGATTTCTCACATAAGTGTTTCTTAGATAAATATAATTTTATCTCATAGACTTTCGTTTTAATACATACAAGCGCTAAAGGTTCTGCAGTTTTATGATATTCCATCGAAAAGAACAGCATCTTCGAACTGTTAATTGTTTGAACAGTTCGAATGGAGTTAATCGAGTTTTTTTAACGTTTTGTCCGTATGATCAATCTGCGTTTATAGCTATTTGGTAATTTTAAACGAATCTGTATTTACTTTTATTACAGCATTCACGATAAAGCTATTCACTACAATATTGTTATCTGCTTATAGCTACACAAATGAGTGGGCTAGTTTTAGAATGGAAACAAGACCTGAGAGAAACGTTAAAATTAACATTGATATGCAGATGTAGCTTCTTTTTGATGAACGCACAGTATAGTCGGTAATATACTCTTAGTTACAAAATATCTCAAAAATTTATATTACTTCACTATGTCTCATAAGAAGTATCAACAAAATTACATTCTCGAAGAAGAAAAAAATTTTCAAAATTACTTATTACAGGTACTCTTCTAACAAGAAAATTACAAAAGGAGATAATTTCAAATTATTTCAGTTTAAATTAATAAAATTCGTCTAATATTGAGTCAGAAATAATTATCCTGGAATGAGAATAGATATTAAAGACACAACGAGAATTTTATCTTCCTTGTCTTGCTCTCTCGCGTTGGTATGTTGCGTGGAATTTTTTTCATAATATACTTCAACCAAACTGAATACTCGGACATATGAAAAAGAGCCTCAAGCTCTGGTAGGGAACAAAAAGTTAGTAAATTATTGTCACTTCAGTAATTGTAATACTTATTTTTAAAATATCACTTTTATCTATAGTTGTCAATTCCATGATTATCATTTACTGAATATTTGAAATAAGTTATGTTATGTGACCTTATGAAATGACTACAATCAATAATATATTTTTTAAACTTCGGAAATTTGACTTTCGTAGGTACCAACTCATTCAGGTATTAATTGCTGTATCATATATATTCCGTTCAGTATTCTTGCTAATATTATTAATATTAAAAAGGAGTTCTATTCTGCCTACTATTTGAAAAGACATTTTTTATCATATGAATCCGTGGTTATTCATATGGAATTTTTCTCCACCCAGATTAGTAATATCCGTACTCAAATCAAGTTCACAATTTATTCAAATTCAAGGAAATAAAATCGGTTGGCCTCGTGAACGAATTCTTTCAACTTTTCGAATTCTAAGAGACAGACACCAAGGCTTGGTATTGCAGACTTCCCGAAAACCACACCCGTTGTGATTTCATTAAGTTTACGGAACAAGAAGTTGGTAGGTAACTATTCTGAATAATGCAGAAATATTATTCAAGGTTTCCGCCTCGTATCTACTTTCAGATCTCAATAACTTCAACGCTAACTTGAAGTAACTGGATATTTATATTCTAACGTTCTCTATGAATTGAAATTGCCAAATGTTTGTTGATTTTATTGAATCAATCGACAGTCTGGAAGGAAAAATCCCAGAAATTCAATTATGGACTAGAAAGGTCCCACTTTCCTGTGTTTTAACTTTCTTTCACAGGTTTTTTATTAGTCACATGTATGCACGTAATGAAATCTTTCAACGTCATTTTCATCAACTGATTCTTTTGAATATTTTTAAAATTATCTTATACTATAATATATTTAATAGTTTTTGTACGAAGATTTGGCCTTATCTCCTGATTGAACTTGTTTATATCACCAATAATTGTGATAAGAGAAATCCATTTCAATAGAAAAATATTGCTAATATACATAATTCTTACATAAATATTTCGTATCCAAGATTTGAAATTTGCTCATTGGTTGTTACTTATTTTGACTGAAATTCTTAACATGTCGTCAACTAGCATAAATGAAGCAGATTCACTGGGTCTGATTTTCACTTTATTTTCAACAAAATTACGACCGATTTCCACGAATAAGTAATTTTAATTGAAAATGTATTTTGATCTAAAATTGTATTTTTATTTAAAATCGTATTTTCATTGAAAATCATATTTTTATTGAAAATCGTATGTGTATTGAAAATCGTATTTTTATTGAAAATCGAATTTTCATTCAGAATTGTATTTATATTGAAAATTGTATTTTAATTAAAAATCGTATTTTGATTGAGAATGAAGTTTAAATCAAACAAAATGAATTTGCATATTTTGTATTAAAATGAATTTCTTTAGAATGAATGATTCGTCGATATGCTCTATGTCTCAATTAAATTTTTATATGATTTATATATCGCTTGGCACAATAAATTATGAGAGAAAACAACGTATATAGAATTGTGAAGAATGACCCACCTACTGAAAATTTTCTGTGGAAAATAGTAGTGTAGAAACAACTATCAGAACAATGAAAAATTAATCAAATTCATTTAACATATCTACTATAGATGTTTGTTATTTACCATATTTGTCTTAATTCTTCGCAAAAACTTGGTTCCATTCAATCACTGAAACAAATTTGAAGATATTGATTTTTATTCGAAAAATTTAAATAATAATTGTAATAGTTTCTTCTTGTGGTGCAATTACATCAATGTAGTTATTCGTAATACTTGAGCACCATTCGAAGTATTTCAAAAATTACAAAGAAACCTAAATTAAAAACGAACATTTCAGCACCCGAGAAATCAAGTTAAAATTAAGTGAGTTACCCTTTTTTTGTGTCCCTAGAAACTAGCATCAATGCATATCTAACGTAAATGCTATACTGTAATAAATAATTTAATTTTGCATCAATAAAAATATCAAAGACTTTTTATATTCTCTGATCACGAAATTCAATATATATATTAAGAAAATTAAAGATAGAAGGATATTTACAAGATACGTGCAAAAATTACAAACATTACGAAAATTTGAGAAACTAAGACTGTTTAAAAGTATAACTGAAACCATCGGGTGACCTGTTCAGCGATAATTTTCCTGGAGGATAAAACCTATGCGGGGCTGGTGTAGTACTGTAGTGGGGTGGTGGTGGATTATATTGTTGCTGAGGTTGGGGTCTGTACTGAGGTTGGGGTCTGTATTGAGGCTGGGGCTGGGGTTGATACTGTGGCCTAGAATCGTATTGGGGTTGAGGTTGGTATTGCTGTTGAGGTTGAGATTGATATTGGGGTTGGGACTGATAATCGGGAGAGTTATATTGTGGTAATGGAGTATATTGCGGACGAGGAGCTTGGGGCAACACCGTAGGAAGTGGTTGTGGAATTCCATCTCCAGTAGCTTGGAACCCGTTCTTTCCAGCGGTGAATGAAACTGTTCTCGTTTGTCCACTTGGATCTACGTAAGAGTAAGAACCACGTCTGGTACCATCAGCGTCGCTCTCTTCCTTGTAGTTGATACCATCTTCTTGTTGGTATGCTGCACCAAATGAACCTGAGGCACTTAAGAATCTCTGTTCGTTCAAGATTGCAGCGGATCGTGGATCACCGTGGTAACCCTGCCCAATTGCAGACGAAGCTATTGCCAATGTTATTATCTGAAAGAGCAGTTGATATTAGAAGTATAGGTTGAAGTACTTCACAACAATTAATTTAATTTTTTTTTATTAATGAAAATGAATAATTATGATTAACTATCTGTGATTCTCAATTTATTAAAACATTTTTCGAGATGGAATAAACAAACTTTTCTTATTGCTCATTATCCGTAATTTACAGAAACTTCATGTGGCAAAATAGATATTCATGACTCAAGTAAAAATATTTTTGAACAAATTAATAAATACCCGAATACCGAACGGTATATAGGTACTATTAGTCTGTGTTTCATCAAATATATATATATATATATATATATATATATATATATATATATATATATATATATATATATTATATATATATATATATATATTATATATATATATATATATATATATAGTAAAGTGATCAGGGTTTGGAACGGATAAAGGCCTTTTTTTGTTACGTATACTTCATTTATTTCTGTCAACGTTTCGACTACCTCTTTGTAGTCTTCATCGGGACACTGCAATATGATCTTGATGTTATACAATTCTAAAAAATATATATAGCTGTCTCAAACTTACAGCTATATATATTTTTTAGAATTGTATAACATCAAGATCATATGGCAGTGACCCGAAGAAGACTACAAAGAGGTAGTCGAAACGTTGACAGAAATAAATGAAGTATACGTAATAAAAAAAGGCCTTTATCCGTTCCAAACCCTGATCACTTTACTATATCATAAATACACGGAGGTATTCTGGTTAATAAAAAAAAAAATATATATATATATATATATATATATATATATATATATATATATATATATATATATATATATATATATAGTAGGAGTATAACTGAGATTGAATTCTCGCACATCACTTGGTGAAACAGCATAAAGAATAAAGTATAAACTTTAAAATAAAAACACTTGGCTTATGTTTCACAATATAAAAAATCTTTAGCAGTAATAAAAAGTCGACATGTTTCGAGCTATGAACTCATTATCAAGACTGACTACAGGAGAGTATTGCATCGTAAATTTATAAAACAGACAAAAGCAAAGGTGATACCTGAAAATCAATTTGTTCGTTTACAAGGGGTAATTGACTATTATGGGCGGAACTTATCTCGATAATTTCGAGAAGGTCAAGACGTTTACCCTTGTTACCTGAATGTAACAATTTGGTTTTGTTGAAATCCAGGAAGTGATTGAATTTTATACAATGTTCAGAGAAGTCAGTGGTATTTTTGTTTTGTAAAATTGACTTTTCATGTTCTTCAACACGAATATTTATATTCCTTCCTGTCTGTCCAATTTAGAAAGCAGGACATTCGTCGCAAAATATTTTGTAAATACCACTGTTTTCTCCGATGTTAGCAATACTCTCCTGTAGTCAGTCTTGATAATGAGTTCATAGCTCGAAACATGTCGACTTTTTATTACTGCTAAAGATTTTTTATATTGTGAAATATAAGCCAAGTGTTTTTATTTTAAAGTAGGAGTATAGTTTTACTAGGTTAAGGCCACAAATACAGTCAATTTTAATAATATTTTACTTCCAAATATCACAAATTAAATTAAAATTACGCGTTTCGACTTATGTCGTTTTCAAATGATAATTAACATAACCCTCAAAAAAAATTTTTGAGGGTTATGTTAATTATTATTTGAAAACGACATCGAGAAGCGTAATTTTAATTTGATTTTTGATATTTGGAAGTAAAGTATTATTAAAATTGACTGTATTTGTGGCCTTAACCTAGTAAAACTATACTCCTACTATATAATAAAAGTGGTCAGTAAAATTTGAAGAAAAAAAAAAAAATATATATATATATATATATATATATATATATATATATATATATATATATATATATATATATATATATATATATATATATATTTATATATATATATATATATATATATATATATATATATATATATATATATATATTAAATTCGCTCCATTTAGTTTTTTTATTAATATGAATTTAAATCACCTTCAATATTAAATTTAACTATAATATTGAAAATTGGACATTCTCTTATCATTATGTTCAGTGTAATATAATACTGGTTTTATGATCACTTTGATCAAGAATATCTAAGATGCATAGTATCGGCAAAAAGAAGAATTTTAAAATATTCTAACACGTTTCAAACTTTCAGTATCAGAAACAAAATTTCATATTTTGCAACTGTTTTGTTGAAGTTGAGAAAATGGCATCATGTTATAAGAAACATAGCATCTAATTTTGTAGAGAATTGTTTCAATAACTATAATTCTTTTGTCCAAGCAGTACGAGCTCAAATTAAGTAGCATAAAATTTTTTATTTTGATCTCTGAACTGATGAGTCGGTCAAACTTTCAGTTGGTCTTCATTTACCTATATACAGAAAAATTCAATCTTCTCTTCATTGAAAAATTTTCATTGAGAAGTTTCATCAATTCAATCAAAATTTCACACGAACAATTAGTTTTATTCATGGACAATGAAAACGAATTTTGAAGTTCAGTTGACAGTTAAGAAATGCCAGAGAGTAGAGAACTGAGGAAAACTCAATTTCTATAAAGTGAATAATATATTGAATAACTTTTATTAATTTTTATCAGGTATTTATCATTCATGAATTCTGCTATTTTTCAATTGAATTGATAATTTTTAAATATAATAATCTACTATATATACCATACTACTATTAAGCATATTACGTTTGCTTGATAAGAATGACATTCAAAAATTATATTCATTTGATGCTGTTAATAAAATAGAGGATTCCAAAAAGTGATTTTAGAAGTTTTGGGGTTATTCTGGAATTCCCTAAGCAACAGAATCAATGTAAACTCAGTTTCCATAGCCAAAAAGTCATCACTAACTTCAGAGATCCTGATGACTGAACAACGTTTCTATTTAGTACTCTCCATTCGATTATTGTCCTATATTGAATGCATGCGAAGAATATTCAATATTTTCTGAAAAGGTTTTTTTTTTCATTTCAGTTTACTCATTGAGAAAATATTGTAATTCGTATCATGACGGTAAAAAAAGAACTGAGATTGCTTGGCAGGCAAAATAACATTCTTCTATGTTTAAGTGAAAATCATAATTTTCTGAATGCATGATGATATTTTTGATCTGATAACGATGCAAAACATGTTTTTTATTTATTCAGAGTTCATTAATAGCAACAGAGAATAGCTATTTAGGATTTTCAGGCAGGATGGTATTCTTAAAAGTCATCGTGGATATCATAATTTTCTGCAAAAATTAGATTTCTAACTGAACAACCTTGCAGAAAATATACTTCCACGTAGTTTGAAAGTTTTCAGTAACAAACATGAGTGAGAAACAGAGTTTTGTTATTTTTTACATACAAAACGCCCTGAAACAATATTTTAGAACTGAAAAGGTGCACAACTGCACCAACAATCAAATTCATGTACAAATCTCCAAGCTACTAAAATAATTTTAATTAGCTGAATTAGTGACGTTACGCTTGAAAATTGTGAATGTCACTTTAAATTTCAACATTTCATATGCACTTTCCTAAGCACTTTCTTAGCAACACCTCAATCCACGTATCAAGTTTCAACCCTCTAACTCAATCAGCTCAGAAACCTGAAAACTATGTAATAACAAAAAATTCCTTCACAAGAAAAAAAAACCCTACCCACTGCAAAATC
>JARQZK010000913.1:0-30000 GCA_030704885.1 Cynegetis impunctata | reverse complement strand
CGTTGTGCGGGTGACATTTGATTACAGAAATGCTTAACTGACCTTTCGAGAAAGTACAGTTGAAGTTGTTCTCCAAGAGCTGGCATGATGGTAGGGAAATAACAGGAAGAATTGTTATAATAATACAATATATGGAAATTTATCATTGTTCATGATAGAGTATGTTTTTACTACAGAATATCTGTGGGTCTAGATAAGTGATTCGATAAGCTAGCAAGCGTACATTTTTTCAGTAGGTTCAAAACAGATATTCCATGCCGAAATCTTTTCGTCTCATTAATTTGAGGGAAACTGAGTATCCGAACTTGGTATTAGAATTTGTTTACTGTTCACAGTATCAAATTCAATAGTTACTCAGGCTTTCAGATATGTACCTACCTAAATTCTAAGGCATACAAGAGGATTGAAAAAAGTACATCTAAAGCTACTTTAAGTGAAAATATATGCTGAGTTACTAAGGCGACAATAACTTTTGTTTTATTCAACCTACTACAAATTTATTGTAATCTATAGTCAATTCATTGTTGAAACCAACAAAAATCTTAGCTGTTACGTTAAATGTACCTACAGATGAAGTTCTTCTGTGAATGAATAAAGAGGAGGCTGCTTACTTCAATCAACCATAGAAATGCAGAGTGTTCATTTTGTTTCAAAACTAACTCATATGATGTAGAGAACTTAAAAATAATTGTTGATTGTTGAATCAAACTTTACGCTGATAGCATCTTAATGAATATTTCTTGGTTTTTGCATAATTCTGCTTCTTCTGCTCTTGATTTCCTTTGGTAAAAGTTCATGATAAATCTTTTACACTATTTTGTTAGTGCTTGTTTTCTGACTCTATAGTATTATATATATATATATATATATATATATATATATATATTATAATATATATATATATATATATATATATATATATATATTATATATATATATATATATATATATAATATATATATATATATATATATATATATATACATATATATATACATATATATATATATATATATATATATATATATATATATATATATATATATATATATAAATATATAGATATATATATATATATATTAATTCGAATTGTTGATGCCTTTGAACTATTTCTAATCTCTTCATAACTATTAGCAATAACAGGATTGTTGAATCTTAAAAAACTCGATTTTATTAAAAAGTTGACGTTTCGCCACGACATTCGTGGCTTTATCAAAACTTTTAATAAAGTCGAGTTTTTCAAGATTCAACAAGCCTGTTCTTGCTAATAGTTATCAAGAGATTATATATATATATATATATATATAGATAAATATATATATTTATATATATATATATATATATATATATATATATATATATATATATATATATATATATATATATATATATATACATTTCACATCTAGAATAGGTGTAATATTGAGCCTATTCGAAATAACGAGTCCAGTATTTTAAAAGCACCCATTTTGTACATCAAATGGGTAAGGGTTTCTGTACTTTCCGTCACTATATAATATAAGCAGACCCGACTGCTAATATTGTACTGATCAGCCCGCAATATTAACTAAAACTGGCCACAACCGTGAGAAATTTGATAATGCATAAGTATTCTCTTCTATAACCTCTCAATTTTTCTAAACTTTATTTCATCCTTCGTGAAACAAATAATTACGATGATATTTCAAATATTCCATTGGTAATGGTAAAACTGACTGCTGTTATTGGACTGAGTGGTATTTATCAAGTAACTGAAGACGACCAAAGCGGCAAAAAATTTGATGCAAGTCTGCATTTTGACAATTCAGTTTTTTCAAAATTTTTCAATGACAAAGTGATATCAATCTTTCAATTGTTTTGAGAAAGTCACGTAATAAAATCGATTTGAAAACTCAAATTAACTGTTACTGCTGAGAGAAAACAAATATAGTGAATACATGTATAGAAAATGTATATGTTAACATATATATATATATATATATATATATATATATATATATATATATATATATATATATATATATATTATATATATATATATATATATAATAATATATATATATATATATATATATATATATATCTATATATAATATATATATATATATATATATATATATATATATAATCTCTTGATAATTATTAGCAATAACAGGCTTGTTGAATCTTAATAAACTTTAAGTTAATTTTCTAATAAATTTTATTAAAAAATTTACGTTTCGCCACGACATTCGTGGCTTTATCAAAACTTTTTTTAAAGTTTTTATAAAGCCACGAATGTCGTGGCGAATCATCAATTTTTTAATAAAATCGAGTTTTTTAAGATTCAACAAGCCTGTTATAGCTAATAATTATCAAGAGATATACATATATACATATATACATATATACATATATACATATATACATATATACATATATACATATATACATATATACATATATACATATATACATATATACATATATACATATATACATATATACATATATACATATATACATATATACATATATACATATATACATATATACATATATACATATATACATATATACATATATACATATATACATATATACATATATACATATATACATATAGACATATATATTTTGTGTGGTATAGCTCATTTTCAAAAGTAAATTAATGATGATAATAAGATACTCACTAAGAAGAACATTATGGTACAGCGAAATAAACTGTCTACCGGGAAGGCAAACCAGTACTATACTGCCCTGCCGCTTTTCCCCTCGCCAGTTTTATATCAGGAAATTAACCTTGGCCAGTTCGACCCTGGTCTCGCAGAACACTCCCTACGAAGAAGTTTTTGTCCTTAAATGATGTTATGTCGTTGACACAACAGCAGCTGTGAAGATGCGACATATCTGGAACAGATTATTGAAGATTGTAATTACATGTTTACATGTTTATTGACTAGAATTATATATGAAATATGACTAGATTGAAGAAATATACTTCTGTCGGATTAAACTTTCAGTATTTCGGCCATTTCTGTAAAAATTGGTAGATACGTTCTATCAATATATGTGTAGAATTCTAATTTTCTCATTTATTCCCGAAATTATGAATTTTTGTTCACTTCACATCGTATTTAATTATTATTCAACACAGAATTATTTTTTTCCGAAAAAGACTATAATCAATCCTCAAATGAATGAATATAAAGCTAGTAACGAAAATGCAATATGTGCAAATAAAAAATTAATTAAGTAATTTGGTAGTGAAATTAATTGTGTTCGAAGTTTCAAATGAACTTAACAACTCATATTAGATTTTAATATATAATTAGATGATAAACTGATAAGTTTAACTGATTTCAGATTCATTGATATTCTATAGATATTAATATTAATATATCAATTTCTGAATTTCTTCAAACTTCGAGATTTCGTAATTAAATTTAACAAAAAAATATTTGCTGTGGCGTCTGTCACGTTAAATTTTGGTCTGTGTACAATTTCTTTTCGATTATAGATTTCTTGAAGGAACGTTGTACTTCACGTTTTCCAATGATTAATTTTGTACAATTTTGAAAGGAAAACGTGAAATGAAGGTATCGTTACATTTCTTTCTTTAAAATGTGTTCCATAAATTCAAACATGACTAAGTATACGTTTTAATATTAAAACAATGGTTGAAAATAACAATTTACACATTTATTATAAGAAATAACGCATGACGCACGTTTCGGTGGAACTTCACCTTCTTCAGATGCTAATGGCAAAACTGTTTTGCTGTCATGAAAACTATTAACTTTTCGAACAAACATACATTACAAAATATTTGTTTGTGAAAATGGTGCTTTAATAGATATTAATAGAAAAACTTATGAGGGTGGGGATTTTGGGTAATTTGAGAAATTTTTAAATTTATATCTGTTTAACCGTAAGTCAGAGTCTACCTATATAAAAGGCCAATTCCTTTTTTAGATTTGGATTTAGGTAATTTAGTGAAATGTTTCACTAATTTGTTGTTGTCTCATATATATATATATATATATATATATATATATATATATATATATATATATATATATATATATATATAAGGAAAATTTTTTTTATCGACCCTTTTATTGAATTTATAAAAGAAAAGTTTTTCGGGAGAGGGGTCAGATACCAAGATTTATATCCTAAGTCTTTATTTCTCGATATTTCGTCCGTTTTTGTGGACTTTTTCAAGAGATCTACAAAAGAAAATCAAAAAATTACAAAACTGGAACGGTGAACAGTTACAAAATACTCACAGACATGGAATGTGGTCAAGATTTAAAATTAAGTAACATTATAAATAAAAACAACACGAACTACAAAGAGAAACATTCAGCTAGCATAATATAAGAGACAGTGTGAAATGAACAGGTACAAACAAACATGTGGTCTACATATTAACCACTGAGACGGTGCAATATATTACAGTAAATACTACTTATATTATCTGTGTCGGTCCTGAAATTGATGGCATTTTATCAGCGCGAATGTGATACTTTTCTAAGAACAAACGACATCTATAGTTTTCTCCACCTTCTTCACCCTGTTCCACTCAAAACTGTGCCCAGTAAAAAAGTCCTCAAAAAATGGACGAAATATGGAGAAATAAAGACTAAGGATATAAATCTTGGTATCTGACCCCTCTCCCGATAAACTTTTCTTTCATATACATATATATATATATATATATTTATATAATTATATATTTATATACTATATATATATATATATATATATATATATATATATATATATATATATATATAATATATATAATATATATATATATATATATATATATAATATATATATATATATTATATATATATATATATATATATATATATATATATATATATATATATATTATATATATATATATATATATATATATATATATATATATATATATATACATTCTCAAGCAGTTTCGATCAAACCAAATAAGTTGAAATTTGGTATCTGGGTTCAATCTTGAGTAAGAACAAAACTATCCAATCTTGGTTGAACTCAGTCAGTAACTAAATTTTGCTGAAAATTACAACAGGGAGGTTCATGAAATGATGGTTAAATATGTGAAAACTAATTATGAACAACATATCTGCAATTAAACCTACCATGGTTTCCTAAAGGGTGTACTGAAGGATTTAGCTTTCCAAAACCCATTCATATTTTTTCGTGAAATTGAAGGTTTCGCTTAGCTTACTTCCCCCTTGCAATTTACTGGAGGGGTTGAGAATTTTTTTACAAAAAAGAACAAAAATGAGTGGAAAATACGACCTCAGTAACGAAGCTCTGCTGTCCACCCGTTTTATTTCTCCTAACATACAAAGCTAATATTTTGTATAATCAAATTTTGATGGGACACAAGAAATATTTTATATATCAAAAGGAGAACTAACGGTCCTCAATGAAAACATACTCAGCCATTGTCAGATTAACGACCAATATTGATGTTTAAATGACATATTTTATTTTTCGTGTTCCTTCAAAAAAGATTAGAATCCAATATTGTAACATAATCATATGCCGTCTTACCAGCAATGAATCAATAATTGACTTACTTCCCAAACGGAAAACACCTTGTAATAGGTACAACGACTTTAAGCATAAAGACGAATCAAAAAGAACGTTCACAATTAGTGGTGATGAGGTACTTGATTTGAAAGTAATTAATGTAAAAACTTGATGTCATCAATGATTATTTTGCTTCACCAAGGCAAAGTTATTTTAAAGTCCCTAAAGATTCACTGACCAAAATTACAAGCGGTATCATATACCGGTCCATTGACCTACGTGAGGGCACCCTGCTATGCTGTTCACCGGATCAAGGAAGGTGATCCGGTGCCCGGATTTTAGAGTGTAACACGCCCGTATCTAACTGCCTGGAAAGGTATTCAGGTTTTTATTATTATCTTTCGAATGAGTTGACAATATGCACACACGATTTCCTTATTTTACTTCAATTTATTGTTAATGTCATGTCGATATGAGCATGGTTTGCACCTAACTTAAATAAACAATTTTTGTTACAAAGAAATGACTTCAACTGATATTAGTGAAAACTGATATTTCACATAGGATCTATTTTCGGTGACTACATTCAACATAAAATATTTTAGTAGTAATTATACGTCGAAGATTAATAAATCTGAATTATATTGTAATATACATTCTTAACGTTGTTTGAAATTTATATTTATGTATTTGTCTCAAAGGGGTCATTGAGATTTTCAGCAAAAAGTAATCAGAGCGATGAAAAAGATTATGACATATTTAAATTATGGAAACTAGCCATCTTATATTCAAAAGATTTAGCACAGTCAAAATTGACATAAGCCTCGAAAAATAGATTATTGGGTAATTCCTTCAGAAATAGCTTAATTAACGATTAAAACTTATTATTAAAAAAGTTTACACTGAAATTTAATACGCTGATAACAAGTAATCGAAAGGGTTGAAGAAATTAGTATTTCTGAATATCTGAAAAATAATTTTTCAATGGAAAAAATACCGTTATTTGTAGACAAAAATGATCCTACTATATTATAGATAGGATTATAAGTTTTTCTGCAAAAAAATATTTCAATACCTTATGGATAGCAGCTAAGCGCTAGGCTGAATTGATATAAAAAAAGTCCATAACTTCATTACAAATAGTCTTTTGGAAAAAAAAACTAAAGTGTTTTGAATAAAAAATTCATATTCTTTAACTATTGTATTTGATTAGTTGATTGCTTCAACATTAAAAATGGAAATAACCATATATTTTTCTTTTAAATTACATTATAGAGGAGAAATCCTTTCAGCATTAAGTCAAGTATACTATAGTTTTAGTAATTATATCATGAATTATAATAGAGTAATAGAGGTTTTCATAAATTGAAAAAAAAAAATTTCCAAAATTAGAAATTTTCCTTAAATTTACATCTTTTTTCTTTCAATAATTTGAAAACTTACAGTTTCATCCTTAAAAATCCATCGTTCATTTTTTCAATAGAATGTTTTTTAAAGGTTAAACAGCTATTTGAAATGTATATTTCATGAAATTTCGAAAAATTTAACATATTTGAATATTACTTTTTCAATTCGAAAAAACTGATAATACTAATGCATAGTATAATAATTACGAAACTAAAGTATACTTGACTCTATTCGAAAGGGACTTGGATAAATGTTTGATAATTTAGTCAATATACCTAATTTTGTTCTATAATGTAATTGAAAAGAAAACGTATGGTAATTTCTATTTTTCCATGTTGAATCAATAAATATACAGTGTGTTTCAAAAAGTCAAGACCATATGGAATACTTTTTTATCATCCATTCTTGATAATGATTTGATTGGATTTGAGATGTCAAAATACTGCATTTCTGAACGGTGTTCAGTGGAGAACAAAAATTTTTGTCAAGAGTAAACAACTCTTATTTTTGAAACTATTGAAAAAATTAATTCAGAGAATTTGTTTAGATTTGAAAACAATAGGTACACAGCCATTTATGCAACAAAACAAAAAACTTCATGCTTTAAGGTAGTAACATTATGTTTAAAGTGATCGTGAACTTAGAGATTTGTATCATTTAATTCAAGGCTGCCTAACCCCAGGCCCGAGGGCCACGATGTAGTCCACGAACGAATTTTGAATGGCCCGTTGCCCGCGTGAGCAAGTTTAAAAATTGCCTACCAAAAGTACATGCAGTTGATTGATATAATGGCTATTCACATACGTCAATTCAGGGTTTTATTTGAAGAAGATATCAGCAAATATGAAGAGTTAGAACTGTACTGCGCTGTGAGATGGTTTTCAAAGGTAATCATTTTGAAAATTTTCTTCGTCTTGAGAGTGCAGGTGTTGGAATTTATTGCAGAAGAAAGGGTGTTTCATTTGGAAACTGATTCACTGAAAAAATAATCCTGGTTGAGTGATCTTACATTTACTGTTGAAATTATCAACTACCTCAATATTTTAAATCTGAAATTACAAGGCAAAAATTGTTCACTTCCGACCTAGCTTCCGACTATATTTACTTCGATAAGCGGTTTCAAAGCTGAATTAAATCTGTTTTCAATGAATTAAGTCAATGAAAATATTACCTACTTTCCTAAACTCAAAGAAATAAAAAAGAAGCTCAATAACGACACTATTCATTGTACGAAGTAGGAATCTAAAATAAGATGCTTATTAATGCAGCATGGACGTCGCAGCATGGATTTCGTAAAGGCAAGTCAATGAAAACTGCAACTGTTGACATGTTTAATATAGTATATAAAAAGCTGGATGAGGGTTTGATTGTTGTCGTGTTGTTTTTTGACCTGACTAAGGCGTTTGATCTTATGTGCCCAAATGTTGCTCTGGATAAATTTTATAATCTTGGCTTGCGAGGTGTTTGCTATGATTGGTTGAAGTCTTACTTAGAGGGTAGAAATATGAGAGTACGGGTGGGAGACTGTGTGTCTAAGGAATGCATGACTACATTAGGTGTTTCACAGGGGTCGATCCTAGGACCGTTGTTGTTCATGTTGTTCATGAACGACTTACCTGAACATATTAAGGAGGGCAATGTTTTTGTGTATGCAGATGATACCTCAATAGTGATCTCGGGATCGACATCTGTGGAAATCGAAATAAAAATTGTTGAAGTGTGTGATAGGATGGAGTCGTGGTGTCAGCGCAACAGATTATTTCTCAATGCGAGCAAAACGGTGCAATTACAGTTGCATAATGGTAGGCTATCACTTGATAACCAGTTGAATGTTGACGAGGAGACCCGATATTTGGGTTGTTTTCTTGACTCAGAATTGAGGTGGGAGACTCACACGAATCATGTTTGCAAAAGACTGAGTAGCGGATATTTTGCTCTTCTTCAGCTGAGGTCCAGTATGGCACTTACAGATCTTGTAGGTGTGTATCATGCTATGGTTCACACGCACCTCACTTTCCACACATTATTATGGGGTATATCAACAGGTTGGAGGAGGGTATTCATTGCACAGAAGAGAGTAATTCGTCTCTTGTTCGGCCTTCATCCTACTGAGTCATGTAGGAGGTATTTCGTTGGCCATGGTATACTCACTCTACCCTCGATATTCGTCCTCAAAGCGGCAGTGTACGCTAGACAGAATTTTGCCTCTTTTGCGAGATTGGGTGCTTCATATAATACAAGAAATGATTCGAAATTACTTTTTCCTAAGCATAAGAGTGCGTTGTATGAAAAGAGTCCCAAATATGTATCTGTTACTGTTTATAATAAATTGCCATCATTCATTACTAGCATAAGTAGTATTGTTAAGTTCAAAAAAGAGCTGAAGCGTTTTCTAGTAGGTCATGCATTTTAGTAATTCGAAGAGTTTTGTTCCACAGAGTTCTGTGCTAGTGTTTGTAACTCATGAAGTAGATATGTCAGTATGTTTTTATTTATATGTGTATTCTAAGATTCTATTTATACATTATTATGACGTGTACATGCTTGTTTCAGCCAAAGTACGAATAAAATTTATTATTATTATTATTATTATTAATGTCGTTTCAGAGAAGATTCCAGTAGTTCGAAAGTATAAAAACAAATTGACAAATTATTGTGAATCCTTTTACTATCAGTTTGACTTAATAATCAGTTATCCTGCTAGTATTCAGTTGGAACTCACTAATCGTCGAAATTATTCTGCAATAAATAAACTCTTTTCAGAAAAAATATTGTCAAAGTCAGAAACTTCTTCAGACGAATTTGTAGATTTTTGGAAACTGGTACCAAAATAAAATTTTCTTGCAATAACTAACCTGGCCTTTCAATTTCTAAATAGTTTCGGTTCAGCATATGTTTGTGAAAAGAATTTTTCAAATCCGAATTACTTGTATAAAAACAAATTTTTTTGTTGTTACTGTCAACATATGATTTGACGCCAAATATAGGAAAATTATTGAAACAGAAACATTTTCAGAAATCACATCGACGGTGCCAATTTTTCAGTTTGATTTAAAATTTTGTTAATTGTATTTCTTTAAATAGCAGAATATGCTGTTTATGTCATTATTTTAATTAAATTGTCAGTGGCCTGTGATTTTTGAATCGTCGATTTCGCCCGACTGTTAAAAAGGTTGGGCAGCCATGATTTAATTGATTAGCATTAATTATTGTGATTAATTATGTCCTGCCATTATATTATACTCACAGTTAATATGGGCATACGTACACAGTGATATCAAATTTGCACCAAAGAGCTAGTCAAAATTCAAACCATTTTGTACAAATATCGGTATACTAGTTCGAATATTAAATTGGACTGAATTTCAAATTGAAATATTACTACAGTATTACGAGGAAGACCCATAGATGTATATGAGATACTAAAACTCTTTATGAGGCTAGAACCACAGACAGTTTGTTTTGGTTCGTTGCTTTGGTGGCTGTTATTTCAAATTTGAATAAAGTTTCCAAATTTAAACAACTTTTTCAAATAAACTTTTTCAATAATGTCCAAAATAAGAGCAGTTTACTCCTGATCAAAATTTCTATTTTTGTTTTTCCTGTACACCATTCAGAAATTCAGCGAAATATGAGGAGAGCACCTTATTTGTACAATAAGCTTCATATTTTCAAATTTTTAATTCAAAATTACTAAAAATTAACCACCAAAAAATTTGGGCCAATCTTTTTGCCAATACCCCCCTGCACTACCCACTTCTGAAAATATTGCAATAATTAATTTGATACATCAAATAGAGCGTAAAAAATTTCGTAACTGCACCAAATTGTATCCAATTACTTCCACAGGTTTCGAAAATTTTCATAAAAAACCACCATCCGGTCTTCACCTTTAACACACTGAACTTTTATCTCTATTTTTGAAAGTATAATACGTGGTTAAAATATTGACGTCTAATTTATATATATATATATATATATATATATATATATATATATATATATATATATATATATATATATATATATATATATATATATATATATATATATATATATATATATATATATATATATATATATATATATATATATATATATATATATATATATATATATATATATCTATATATATATATCTATATATATATATAGATATATATAATATATATATATATATATATATATATTATATATATATATATTTATATATATATATATTATATATATATATATATATATATATATATATATAATATATATATATATATATATAGATATATATATATATATATATATATATATATATATATATATTATTATATATATATATGATTATTTATTCTATTTGTTGTTTCATGTGAACTATTTATTATCTCTGAACTATTACTAATTTTTTAGAAAAAAAAAAAAATTCAATTTTTTCAAAAGTTTTGATAAAGCCACGAATGTTGTGGCGAAACGTCAACTTTTCAATAAAATCGAGTTTTTTAAGATTCAACAAGTCTGTTATTGCTAATAATTTTCAAGATATATATATATATATATATATATATATATATATATATATATATATATATATATATATATATATATATATATATATATATTTGAATTGTGGCAAAATCATTATTTTGGGTATCGTCCCACAATAATTAATATATAAATGACAATTATTTTACTCAGATTGTTCATTAGTCTATAGTAATGCCTACAATGTAATATTCACTATGTCATTTCCGTTCTACGTATCTGCCTATTTTATATATTCACTGAATTCTGGAAAAGAGCACATCAATATTTTCAAGAGATTCAGAATTTTTTTTAAACCCTCTTTTCAATATGCTTTGTTATTGTATCTGTAACGTAGAATAAGCTCAACAGGGTATCATTATATATGTAATTATGAACGATGAAAAAATTTCGTCAATTTTTGCACATCTTGTATTATCTCTCAGGCAACACTCAGCGGTCAGCCTGTAAACTTCCCGAAATCTCTCAAAGCCCTCCAGGCAACGGGAACGGGGAGATGTCGATTAACTTTGAATGCGAATGACTGCGGTGAATAACGATGGGTAAAACGACGGCTGGTAGACCGTTCGTGACGTCTTAGGAGAGAAAGATTGTTTGCGGGGTGTGGTCCCACAGGTGTCCACGTTCACACCGAAGGGATGAAGCCATTCTGTTGCTCGTGTTGTGTGAGCAAGGATCAAAGTCTGCGGAATAAGGGCGGTAAGCCCGGCGGAACGTCCCCCGTTTCGAACGGAACGAGAGGAACAGAGATCGAAACATTAAGTCGATGCTCAGGAGATGTTTATGAGCGAGTAAGTCCCCCTCATCGATTACCGGAATTGCTTTCTCCAGGATAGAATCAAGGAGATTAGGGCTGCCCTCGCGCCCTGCTGAATTTTCTGTCAAAAGATGCGCGCTCTCGTTCCTTTGATAGAGGACTTTCCGAATTTCATTGAACGAAAAATAGATTTGTGATCGGCAATCTTGTCAAGAGTATTAGGCAGTTCTTGAACGTGAGAACTTCAGAAAGGTACAGGCTGTGAAAACAGTTCACTTTGAAGAATGAATATTTTTTCGTCAAATACTATGAATATTCTTATTGTTCTTTTGTGTATGCATTTTCGTTTCTATACAAAAATCACTGTTCACACTTTTTTTATAATTTTTCTTGAAGATAACTTTTTTTGTCAATACAATATTATCATATACTAACAAAATAACCTCAAAATCAAGAAAAATTTTTCTGCAGCTGGAAGGTGATCAGCTATGTTTTGATCTAAGCAAAAAAATTATTTACATTCATAGTTGAAGCAGCTGGAAAAGCTCAAATTTCAGAAATTTTGTTTTCAACTCTAACTTAGAAAATCTAGTAACAGATGTCTAGAGTAGATGATAACATATCATTTGGGTATGGTAGGGCTTCTGTGATGCCTTTTACGGAGATATATTTCGGTCAGTCGACAATAGGGCAACATTGTTCGTTTCCAATTTTACATCTTTCTTTCAGAGAATACATCTCCTTTTGCTTTTACTTACTATTATTACAGAATAGTATGAAAAAATTAAATATCATTTTTCTTAACATTATCTCCCTTATCTTGTTTTTGGTGTAAGTCATTAGTCTAACTTTGGTGAGATGTAAATATCTACTTAGCCATACCCGTCATTATGTCTTCGTCTTTATTCTTACGAAATTCACTCTTAGTTTCTTGTGAGTTGCTTTGAAGTCACTTGATCATTTCTTGATAACTATTCTCGACGTTAAATCAATATTCAACTCTGGTATATTCAAGAACGATATCAAAGAACCAAAGTCAAATCAACTATATGGAAGTGGTTATTTTCGATACGTTTAAAATTCACAATGTTTTGTTTCGCCGTAGTATACGTTTCTGTTTAATTATAAATATGAATTACATGCAATCTCTAATAATTTGTCCCTGTTCTGAGAAACTTTCTGCAGAGATTTCATCGGAAGAAGATAATGCAGTTTCAGCTGTAGATATAGGTGCCTATGGACTGGACATCTGCTTAATTATTTTTTTAGAGCTTGAGAAATAATTCACAGTGAAGTTCTACAGCGTTTTTGTTCATTTTATTACTATATTTGTATTCAGCATAATTTTATTGAAGATCTGAAATCAAGATCAACATGAAAAAATATTGAAATACTGCCATTTTAATGTACAGATTTGTTATTTTCTCTTCAGCTTTTGGAATTTTGCTCATTTCCGTAGTACCTTTACATTCGCTTAGGAAATGAAATATTTGTATGCACAAAAAAAGTTTTCTCAACAAAGCATAATTATTTTGTTCATAATGAATGATGTTCAGGATATTGTTCAGAAATTCGAGCTTTTTTCATATATCTTATACAGCAATTTCAAGAAAGCCAACTTCATGAAGTAAGTATTTACTGATCTTCATTACAAATATATACATGATATTTCGAAAGATCACCAAAGAAGTGTATGAGTCAAGTACGTAAGAAACGTTTTACACTACTGAAGTGAATTCATGAGTGTACCTACTATTTTTCTACTTAGATGACAGTTCAACACAAAATTACTTCTTTTCAATTATTTCATTTGGCAAAATTATAAAAATTAATTCAAATTGAAGGATTGTTTTTTCAGAAGGAATTCTTGGTGTTTCCAAATAATCTGTATAAATATACCTGAATATACATATATATATATATATATATATATATATATATATATATATATATATATATATATATATATATATATATATATATATATTAAATATATATATATATATATATATATATATATAGTATATATATTATATATATAAATATATATAAACATATATATATATATATATATATATATATATATATATATATATATATATATATATATATATATATAAATATATATATATATATATATATATATATATATATATATATATATATATATATATATCTTTTTGATAGTTATTAGCAATAACAGGCTTGGTGAATCTCAAAAAAACTCTTTTATTAAAAATTTGACGTTATATACATAGGTACATATATATATATATATATATATATATATATATATATATATATATATATATATATATATATATATATATATATATATATATATATATATATATATATATATATTTATATATATATATGATGGTAGAACCCACTTCCTGTATTACTTCGAGCGGTAATCATCTCTGTCCAGTTGAATAATAAACAATAATTGAATAATTGGAAATTATCAGATTAAAAAGCCAATCTTAGTCCTATGTACTATTTATTGCCATATGTTTAGCTTTCGCAGCTTCACAGCTACTTCTTCAGAACATATCAATGTTAGGTTAGCGGACAACAGGTTAATCCTAAAAATACTGTTGGCAATCCAATCATCCATAAATTAAATCTGAAAGCTTGGTAACCTGTCCTCTTACAATTAACGGTTATAATAACCGTAACTTCAGTCGAGGCTCTTACCACGTTATTGGAAGATAACTTTCCTGAAGTAACTTGTGAAATGATAGTCCAGGTACCCATCAGTATACTCATCTTTTGGAGTCTAGATATTTTCTGAGAATTTCAAGAGAGCCATGAATCCGGCAGTTTGGCCACAGCAGTTATAAGTCGTTTTTTATACCCGAGGAAAAATCAGGATGTGGTAATGTAATATTCAACTCTGATTTAGTTTAGTTAAATGTTATATGACATCTAGATTCCCTACGGATTCGAAAATTTGTGGATCCACTAATATATTCAAAAGAAAGTTGAAGCATTTCTTGGCAGAAAATTGTTATTATTAAATAAAAGATTATTTGTTTTGATTGTAAAGTAGGTATATAGTTGTGTATTCTGTATTTTTATGTATTTTTTTTCCTCTTGTTCTTCTATATTGACTTTTTCTAAACAGTTTTAGGGCTGTCTTAAAAAAATAAAGAACTATTATTATTATTATTTTTTTTTAACACGTATGTGTGAGAGAAAATATCTTTTATAGACAACCCTGAGAGTATCCCGCACGCATTCTCAGGGATGTGTGAGACTCCCGGATGTTGCTCGTTACTCACTGAAAAACCTCTCACACATTCCTTGGAGTAGTTCCTCATCCTGCCCTTACAGCATCCCTTAACAAAAGAGATGAGCTGCAAGCGGCCTCTATAGTTCATGGAACCTGATGACTCGAAGTGACCCGAGCAACACTGCCTTCTGCATTCTGCGCGTCAATATATCGGCCAGAGATCTGCATGCCGCAATAATCTTCAATTCTGTAGCTCTCATTCCGCCTAGGCAACCTATGATTAGTATGACCATCCTAACTTTATGCCCTGGGTAAATTAAAAACTCAGCTCAAACATAAAATCTCTGTATTTTTCACTTTTCTGTTATTCTTTCATCACCAAATTATTTTCGGCAGGGGACGAAAACTTGACAACAAACAATTCTCTGAGCTTTTTGTCCAATAGGACTATATCTGGCTTTACTGCGTGGATCTGCCGAGTTGTTGGAAAAGCATTGTTCCAATATCTGCGAGCTCTATCATTCTCAACAACCGCTTCAGTTTCTAGTAGAACATATGGTAGCACTGGTTCTTTATCTATACCATAAACTTCTCTCAGATGGAAGTAGAGAATTCGGAGTGCCCCATTATGTCTTTCTATATACCCTGGTGGAGCATGAACTCTGCTAGCGCACAGGATGTGCATAAGAGTTTCCTGCTGACTATGGCATACCGAGGTGATGTTAACTCCCGGCCGGCCAGCTCCAAGCGTCACTTTTCCACCACGGTCATATTCATGGAGCTAGCCCTTTTAGGTTACTTATTCGAACAAAAAAAATATGCACGATAAGTACTTTCTTTCCTCTAAGTAAACATCTGATTTTCGTTCTTGGCCGCCCATTGGCTGAGCCCAAAATAAAAATATGAATATTGGTTCAATCGCATTGATTACTTATATTTCGGTTCATGGAGCTGGCCCTTTCGAATTCATATATCCAAACAGAAAATTTTGTATGAAAAGAACCTTCTTTTCTTTATGTAAACATCTGATTTTGGTTCTTGGCCGGGCATTATTTAAGCCAAAAAAAATTATAAATAGTGGTTCGACCGCTATCATTATTCATATTTCGTCTCATGGAGCTGGCCCTTTTGAAGTCACATATCCGAACGGACAATTTTGTGTGGTAACAACTTTTTATCCTCTTTGTAACCTTCTAATTTTGGTTCTTGGCCGGGCATTGTTTAAGCCAAAAAATATTATAAATATTGGTTCTACCGCTATCATTATTTATATTTCGTCTCTTGGAGTTGGCACTTTTGAAGTCACATATCCGAACGGAAAATTTTGTATGGAAAGTACTATCTATTTCCTATGTAAACATCTTATTTTGGTACTTGGCTGGGCATTATTTAGGCCAAAAAAAATTATAAATATTGGTTCGACCGTTATCATTATTCCTATTTCGTCTCATGGAGCTGGTCCTTTTGAAGTCACAAATCCGAAAGGAAAATTTTGTATGGAAAGTACTTTCTATTCTCTATGTACACATTCAATTTTGATTTTTGGCCGGGCATTATTTAAGCCAAAAAAAAATTATATATATTTGTTTTACCGCTATCATTATTTATATTTCGTCTCTTGGAGCTGGCCCTCTTGAAGTCACATATCCGAACAGAAAATTTTGTATGGAAAGTAATTTCTATTCTCTAAGTAAACATCTGATTTTGGTTCTTAGCCGGGCATCATTTAAGCCAAACAAAAATTATGAATATTGGTTCTACTGCTATCATTATTCATATTTCGTCTCTTGGAGCTGGCCCCTTTGAAGTCACATATCCGAACGGAAAATTTTGTATAGTAAGTACTATCTATTCTCTATGTAACCATTTAATTTTGGTTCTTGGCCGGGCATTATTTAAGCTAAAAAAAAATTATAAATATTTGTTCTACCGCTATCATTATTTATACTTCGTCCCTTGGAGCTGGCTCTTTTGAAGTCACATATCCGAACGGAAAATTTTGTATGGAAAGTACGTTCTATTTTTTATGTAACCATCTAATTTTATTCCATGGCTGGGCATTATTTAAGCCAAACGAAATTATAAATATTGGTTCGACCGCTATCATTATTCATATTTCGTCTCATGGAGCTGGCCCTTTTGAAGTCACATATCCGAACGGACTATTTTATGGAAACAACTTTCTCTTCTCTTTGCAACCATCTACTTTTGGTTCTTAGCCGGGCATTGTTTAAGCAAAAAAAAATTATAAATATTGGTTCTACCGCTAACATTATTTATATTTCGTCTCTTGGAACTGGCCCTTTTGAAGTCACATATCCGAACGGAAAATTTTGTATGGAAAGTAATATCTATTTTCTATGTAACCATCTAATTTTGGTTCTTGGCCGGGCATTATTTAAGCCAAAAAAAAATTATAAATATTGGTTCTACCGCTATCATTATTTATATTTCGTTTCTTGGAGCTGGCCCTTTTGAAGTCACATATCCAAACGGAAAATTTTTTATGAAATGTACTATCAATTTTTTATGTAACCATCTAACCTTGGTTCTTGGCCGGGCATTATTCAAACCAAAAAGAATTATACATATTGTTTCGACCGCTATCATTATTCATATTTCGTCTCATAGAGCTGGCCCTTTTGAAGTCACATATCCGAACGGAAAATTTTGTATAGAAATTGCTTTCCGTTTGAATATTTGAATCCTAAAGGGCCAGCTCCATTATCCGAGAAAGACTAATCATAGCGATAGTACCAATATTAAAAAAAAATTTTCGCTCATCGAATAGGCGGCCAAGAACAAAAATAAGATGTTTATATAGAAGGATGAATTTATTTTACGCGCAAAATTATTCGTTCGATTATGTGAAACCTAAAAGGCCAGATCCATGAACCGAATAATGACCAATTATAGCGATCGAACCATTTTTGTGGCTCTTCGAATAGGCGGCCAAGCACAAAAATAAGATGTTTATATAGAGAAAAGAAGATACTTCACGCGCAAAATTGTTTGTTCAATTATGTGAAACCTAAAGGGCTAGCTCCATGAAACGAAATTTGACTAAACATAGCGATGGAGCTAATGGCTATGATTTTTTTTTTCGGTTAGCCAATGAACGGCTAAGAACGAAAATTACATGTTAAAATAGCGAAAAGTATTTTCATCTCATGTGGAATTGTCCGTTCGAATATGTGAACCCTAAAGGGCCAGCTTCATGATCCGAAAAACGACTAATCATAGCGATAGAACCAATATTAAAAATTTTTTGTGGCTCATTGAATAGGCGGCCAAGAATAAAAATAAAATGTTTATATAGAGAAAAGAATTTTCTTTAAGCGCAAAATTATTTGTTGGATTATGTGAAACCTAAAGGGCCAGCTCCATGAACTGAAATATGACTAATCATAGCGATCGAACCTATATTAAAAATTTTTTTGTGGCTCATCGAATAGACGGCCAAGAACAAGGATAAGATGTTTATATAGAGAAAAGAATGAATTTTACGCACGAAATTATTTGTTTGATTATGTGAAACCTAAAGGGCCAGCTCCATGAACCGAATTATGACTAATCATAGCGATCGAACCAATATATATAATTTTTTTTTTGACTTAACGAATAGGCGGCCAAGAACAAAAATCACATTTTTACATTGAAAAAGGTATGTACTTACCACACAAAATTATCCGTTCGGATAAGTGACTTCAAAAGGGCCAGCTCCAAGAGACGAAATATGAATAATGATAGCGGTAGAACCAATATTTATAATTTTTTTTTGGCATTGAATAAAAATCCTGAGAGTTTTGTCCTAGGTTTTGTCTTAGGTTTGAAAGCAAAGATATCACTTCAAAATTTGAAAGTTCAGGAGTTTATAAGTTGATTTGTCCTGTATGTAAAGGAGTATATATAGGTCAGACTGGTCGATCGTTCAAGACAAGATTTAAAGAACACCAACAATCTTTCTTGAAAAATAAAACGGATTCAACGTTTTCAAATCATTGCCGTGAAAACCACCACCCATTTCCACAAATAGATAATTTTCAAATCATGCACAAATTACCGCAAGGAACCAAACTTACTTACTTAGAATCATTAGAAATTTTTAAACTCAATAATAATGCAAAAGATATCTTGCTGAACGACCAGATTGACTTGATATATTTTCCTATATTTAGTGTATTTAAACAATGATGACTTTTTTAAGGACATTGTATTGTACCAATTTGTGAAATTCACTCGATTAGCCCTTCTTGAAATATGTTCCTCTTGTCTATTTAGGTACCTGCAATAATCCTTTCCCACCCGTAAGCGCAAATCTATAATTATTCTGTACTCAGTTCTTAACTCAATCTGCCCGATGATGGTCTAGTGACCGAAATTGCAATCGCAGTGTTATATTTTTCAAAATATTTTGTGATAATAAACGTAGTAAAGTCGAATTTAGTTTTGTTAATCATGTTAAATTATCACGTAGTAACGATGGATTCCATCAACTATTTAAAAGAAGTTACTTTCACACAAAATTTTCCTTTTGGATATATGAATTCAAAAGGGCCAGCTCCATGAACCGAAATATAAGAAAACATTGCGATCGAACCAATATTTATATTTTCTTTTTGGGCTCAGTCAATGGGCGGCCAAGAACGAAAATTAGATGTTTACATAGAGAAAAGAAAGTACTTGTCGTGCATAAGTTTTTTGTTCGAATAAGTAACCTAAAAGGGCCAGCTCCATGAATATGACCGTGGTGGAAAAGTGACGCTTGGAGCTGGCCGGCCGGGAGTTAACATCACCTCGGTCTATGGCATGCCCTGCAAGTTATTTGGGTGTCAACTTTCATTAGGTTCTTTTTATACCATCTTGTATTTACCACTCCATCTTGACAAGCCATAACAAATCCCTCTGTTTCCGACTTAAGCCTAGACGACTTCAAAAAGGCAAAGGATAATTCTTCCGACAGACCCTGTACTTCCAAATTCCTGCAATATATGGAGTGTAGATTTTCACTGATATGATCTTCGAGTATTGTCTTCAGTTGTGCCTGTCTTATTTGCCTACCCAGTCTTCTTTGTTCGACTGGCGTGATCGGTGTTCCTGCTTGCTCAGGCTGAATGGATATGCCGGTCATATTGAGCTTTTCCAAGGCTCTCCGTCCAGCTCTGAATAGGAACGCTCCTTGATGTCCGATTTCATGATGAGCTACCATTTTTAGAAGCGGGTTCACTTCTCAATATCCTTATTGCCATTTTCAAAGTTTGTTGATGGTGTTGGTATTCCAAACTTTGCAAACCCCTGCCTCTCTGCGTTCGAGGAAGGTATATTCTCTATATCGAACAATTGGGATGCAGGCTCCGATTTATGTTCATTACTTTTCTTGTGGATCTATCGAGATCGAGAATTTCATTTACCGTCCAGTTAACCACCCCGAAAGAGCGGGACTGCCAAGCTGTTTGTAGCAGAAACCTTGTTTTTACCGGACAGCTGTGATTTCCATATATCTTTAAGCTTTTTTTTGTATCTGGCTGCTAAGGCATCCTTGATTTTAGTTGTCTCTAGAGAACCGCTCTGTTGCATTCCAAGAAATTGGTAAGTTTATTGATCTTCAAGGTGACGAATGATATTTCCCCCTTCTAATTCGATATGTTCTCCTGCTTCTTCAGTTTTCCCTTTGCTTAAATGAAAGACAGCACATTTGTCCAACCCGAATGACATTCCTATTTCTGCAGTGTATTCAGCAACGATATTCAGCAATTGTTGCAGAGATGCCTCGGAAGGAACGTAAAGCTTTAAATCGTCCATGTACAGAGGATGTGATATTAGGTGTTCTCTTCTGCCTGGTGGCCCGGCCTTTTCCCCTTTTCTGCTAGCCCTCAACTCAACAGTTAATGGTAGAAGTGTTATGCAGAACAATAATGGGCTTAGCGAATCTGCCTGAAGAACTCCTGATTTCGGTATCAGTACAGTTCAGCCCTCTACTAACCATGAAGAAGTTATCTCCCGGTGAATTATCATCCCACTGAAAAGTCTAGCTACGTGTTGGTGAGTAGCTGAAAAATTCTTCCACCAGTTTTGAATGCCATCTAGTCCAGGTGCCGTGAAATCATGCTTGTTCTTCAGAGCATTTCTTATCTCATCGGTTGTTATTTCTGTCAGTTCTTCAATATGCTGCAGGTCTTGTTCTTATTATTATTATTAATTGAACAGGGTAAGGAAGATAGCATTTTTAAAAATGATTTAGAAGAGAAAAAAAAACAGTAATAATGTGAAGAATAAAACTGAAACAGAAACGGATGAAATTGAACTGAAATTGAAATTTAATTTAAAATATTAAGTGACAGAAGCAATAAACTGAAACTGAGACTGAGAAGAAATTGAATAAAAATAAACTGAAACTAAAAAACTGACAATTTTGTCAGTTTTTTGGTTTCAGTTTATTTCTATTAAGATAGTCATTTGACTAATCTCGATCGAAACGAAAAAACTGAAACGAAAACTAAAACTGAAACGGAAACTGAAACGGAAACTGAAACGGAAACTGAAACATAAACTGAAACTGAAACATAAACTGAAACGGAAACGGAAAGTGAAACTGAAACGGAAACTGAAACGGAAACTGAAGCGAAATCTGAAAAAAATTATATGATGCATAATTATGAAACGGAAACTAAGAATTGGAAACTCGACAAAAACATTAAACAGACACTGAGACTGGAAAGACATTAATTAAAAATAAACTGAAACTAAAAATTTGACAAAATGACTTGAATTGAATCGAAAAAAAAACTGAAACTGAAACTGAAACGGAAACGGAAACTGAAACTGAAACGGAGACTGAAACAGAAACGGATGAAATTGAACTGAAATTGAAATTTAATTTAAAATATTAAGTGACGAAAGCAATAAACAGAAACTGAGACTGAAAAGAAATTGAATAAAAATAAACTGAAACTAAAAAACTGACAATTTTGTCAGTTTTTTGGTTTCAGTTTATTTCTATTGAGAATAGTCATTTGACTAATCTCGATCGAAAAGAAAGAACTGACACGAAAACTGAAACTGAACGGAAACTGAAACTGAAACGAAAACTGAAACGGAAACGGAAACTGAAACGGAAACGGAAACTGAAACGGAAACTTAAACGGAAACGGAAACTGAAACTGAAACGGAAACTGAAACGGAAACTGAAACGGAAACTGAAACGGAAACTAACGGACACTGAAACGGACACTGAAACGGACACTGAAACTGAAACAGAAACTTACACTGAAAAGGAAACTGAAACGGAAACGGATACTGAAACAGAAACGGAAACGGAAACTGAAACGGAAACTGAAATGGAAACAGAAACTGAACTAAAATTGAAATTTACTTTAAAATATTAAGTGAGAAAAGCAATAACAATACTTAAAAAAGACTACTATGTTTCATCAAAATTTTTTGGCTGTGGCCGTTCTCTGTTATTTATTATGTGCTATTCGGTCCAATATAAACATTCAAATCTGTTATTATTAGATGGTAAGGGAAACCACAGAAACCTTCACCCACGTAATGTTCGAAATAGGTTCAAATTATTTTGATTTTGAAGAGTCAAAGAATAGGGTACTATTTATCTTTTTTTCAAAAATTTATTACGGCTGTGGACGTCTTCAGTTATTAATTACGTGCTATTTAGTCCAATATCAACAGACATGTCTGTTGATATTAGATGAGAAGGGTACCACAGAAACCTTCACCCACGTAATGTACAAAATAGGTTTTAAATATTTGATTGTTGTCTTCAAGAAGACATTACTTGTAATTTTCGAGATCACATCTTCTAAACTATACTTTGTTTTTAGTAAAATTGAAAATTCTAGATGTTTAGATTTTGTCTAAGAAGATGAATTGTTATGGTTAGAGTTTGTTAGTTGAATTATTTTGTTCTGATTTATGTTGTTTCTTAGAAAAATTAAAGAATTAAATCTGCGTATACTGAACTTAAATGTTTTATATCTGCTCTATCATTTACGACTTTATTTAAATTTTTTTGAATATGTAACATTTTTAAAATTTTTCTGCGTTTCTGTTTTTTTTCTATTTCTAAAATGTTTGTTTTATTGAAGTTGAAACTATGATTCTCATTGTTTTTATGTTTTATTAGTGCTGTGGTTCGTGTTTTGGTATATGTGTGCGCTTTTAATCTTTCTTCTAAATTCTGAAAAGTTTGTCCTATATATGATTTATTACAGAGTAAACAATAAACAACATGAGATTCTTTCAAAAGAGGTGTTTTACTTTTTAATTTGGAATATATTTGCTTTATAATTAAACAAACAAACTCTAACCGTAACAACTCATCTTCTTAGACAAAATCTAAACAATCAATAAATGTCAAACAAATTTCAATTTTTCAAAAGTTTTGATAAAGCCACGAATGTCGTGGCGAAACATCAACTCTTTAATAGAATCGAGTTTTTTTAGATTAACCAAGCCTGTTATTGAAAAAGAGTTCACAGGCAACAACAATTCAAATAAATAATTATTTATATATATATATATATATATATATATATATATATATATATATATATATATATATATATATATATATATATATATATATTTATACATATTTATATATATATATATATATATATATATATATATATATATATAAAACATGAGAAAAATATTTTTTATTTTATATTTTAAACTTTGTTTATAATATATATATATATATATATATATATATATATATATATATATATATAATAGGGTAGAATTTCTTGTGCTATATTTTTATATATTCAAGGTGTAGTTTTCTTAGGTTTAGAGCACAGTAAACTTCAGGTATTCAGATTTTATTAATCAATCTACATATGTTTCGGCGTGTGTTTGTGCCTTTTTCAAGATTATAACAATGGCTGGGACATTTACATCTAAAATATATTTTAAAAATCAGTCACAATTTCTTCACTATGTTTACATTAACTTACTGTTTATCAGCAGTCTACATTTCATCAATTCATTTGAAACAACGCTATACACTACATTGGGTCTGTCATTTTTAATTTGCTTTGTTTTGTTTTTGATTATATAGTTTTCTAATTGATTACCTGAGGTGTCATCTGTGCGCTTGTAGAATAAATAAATGTGGTATTGGAAGTTATTATTTCATTTCGACTATGTTTTACGTTTACAATCACAGATGTCGTCTTTATATAGGTTTTATCTTATTTAAGGATATTATGGTAAATTTTTGTTAAATTTTTCAGATCGGTTCTGTCGTTTATAGAGTCTTTTTCTTTTTGGATATATATCATTTCTAAAAAAGTCCTTATTTTGTTGTTGGTTTTTCTGTGTAGGATCTGAAAATTATCAAAGTCGAAACTATGGTTTCTTGTTATTTCATGTTTCTTTAGGGCTGTAGAATTCTTTAGTGAATTAGTGAATTAGTGAAAAATTGGGAAACAAAAAATCTTTTACCTAAAAAGTTATGTTCCAGTCTCAAAATACACAACGCTGTGCCTCCCCAATTCTATGGTTTACCGAAGCTTCATAAGGACAACATTCCGTTAAGACCAATTGTCAGCTGTATTCAAGGTCCTACCTACAACATATCAAAGTACTTATCCAAATGTATCTCTCCCATTATTGGTCAGAATGCATACCACATAAAAGATTCTTGGACGTTCAAACAATTCATAGATACAGTAAACTTAAATGAAGAGGAAAGGCTAGTATCATTTGATGTTGTGAGTCTGTATACCAACACCCCAATGGAAAAAGCCAAAGACATAATTTCAAAACGATGGAACGAAATAAAACATCATACAGATCTCACAAAAGTTGAATTTATGAAGGCCATTGATTTCTGTATAACAAACTCCTATTTTCAATTTGAAGATTCTTTCTACGGCAAAATAGACGGATGTAGCATGGGAAACCCTCTATCAGGCGTATTAGCCGAATTAGTAATGGAAAACCTCGAAAAAACGATAATAGAAAAACTTAAGTTTAAGGTAAATTTCTTCAAAAGATATGTGGATGATTGCATAACGGCAATTGCCGAATCTCATATAACACCAATGTTAAATGAACTAAACAACTACCATCCAAAACTTAAATTTACAGTAGAGATAGAAAAAGACAACAAAATAAACTTCTTGGATATAACACTGTTACATAATAACAACAATTCGAAAATAGAAACAATTTGGCATACTAAGGAAACATGGTCAGGCAGATACCTAAACTATAAATCAATAGCACCAATTCAAAATAAGAAAAGTGTTGTTACAGGAATTGCAGATAGATCGATAAAACTGACATCGCCAAAATATCGTATCGAAACAATAAGAAAAGCAAAAAGAGATCCTAAAACAAAACAACTATCCACCAGAATTCGTAGAAAAGATGTTCAAAAATAGAATACACTCATCTTACAATTCCACCAAAAATGAGACCAATAAAAAAGACAAAAAAAAATATATAGCAATCCCATACGTAAAAAATCTGTCAGAAAAGATAAATCACATATTCAAAGACACAGACATAAAAATTGCACACAAGTCCACAAACAACTTAAAGCCTCTTTACAGCAAGCTGAAATCAAAAATTCCAAAAGATAAAACATCAAACTGTGTTTACCAACTGAAATGCAAGGAATGTCCGGGAGTGTACATAGGCCAAACAACACAATATATAAAAGCAAGGTTAATGGCCCACAAATATGCAAAGAATTCTACAGCCCTTAAAGAACATGAAATAACAAGAAACCATAGTTTCGACTTTGATAAATTTTCAGATCCTACACAGAAAAACCAACAACAAAATAAGGACTTTTTTAGAAATGATATATATCCAAAAAGAAAAAGACTCTATAAACGACAGAACCGATCTGAAAAAATTTAACAAAAATTTACCATAATATCCTTAAATAAGATAAAACCTATATAAAGACGACATCTGTGATTGTAAACGTAAACATAGTCGAAATGAAATAATAACTTCCAATACACATTTATTTATTCTACAAGCGCACAGATGACACCTCAGGTAATCAATAAGAAAACTATATAATCAAAAACAAAACAAAGCAAATTAAAAATGACAGACCCAATGTAGTGTATAGCGTTGTTTCAAATGAATTGAAGAAATGTAGACTGCTGATAAACAGTAAGTTAATGTAAACATAGTGAAGAAATTGTGACTGATTTTTAAAAATATATTTTAGAATGTAAATGTCCCAGCCATTGTTATAATCTTGAAAAAGGCACAACCACGCCGAAACATATGTAGATTTGAAATTAATAAAAATCTGAATACCTGAAGTTTACTGTGCTCTAAACCTAAGAAAACTACACCTTGAATTAATATATATATATATAAATATATATTTAAATATATTTTAATAAATAAATATATATATATATATATATATATATATATGTATATTTATATTTATATAAATAATTATTTATTTGAATTGTTGTTGCCTGTGAACTATTTTTTTTAATAACAGGCTTGGTGAATCTCAAAAAACTCGACTCTATTATACTTTTCCCATTTGTTTATGTTCAACCATAAAAATTCTCAACACTTTCAAGGAAAAGGTGAGATATTTAAAGCGTGAGCACCTTCAAAAGCGTATGCAATTTCTACTCAAATTTGCAGTGGAAAGTAAATAATTTGAAAACTCGAAATAGAATTTTTTTAAATTAAACGTATTCATGTGATGATTTTCAGCGTTCCAACTGAATTGGGGGTGGCTGTATAGATACGCACTGTTCGAAAGTCCTTGAAGACAAATGAACTTTCAACATCAAAAGAGCAGGAGTAAAATAAATCAAGGGATATAAAAACCACTTCCGCAATTCACTGATGACTCTCGATACTGTGATATAGTGTATTATTTTCGGGGAAAATACGACTATGAAATGAAATGAAACAACACGATTCAGAAGCAACCTTATATAATTACTCTATTGCAGATACATCAAGAAAAAATAAATTGGGGAAATTAAAAGTTTAAATATAAATAACTTTCACCAAGGATGAGAAATTGATATTTTACGAGTATGATTTATCACTGTGTGAACAGTCCTAGATCCGTCTCTGCAAATGCAAGTGTAATAGCATAAAGCTTACATATGTTGACACCTTAGGGCTCGTTCAGACACGCGGGAACCGTGCGATTTTAGAATCGTGCGGTTTGGAATCGCAAAATTGTGTTATGTATTCAGACATAGCAGTTAGTACGAGATTGGCGCGAGCGGATAGCGTTAGTTTGAAAATGGAAGTTGTCGAAGAAATACTAAGTTTAATGTGGTTGCTCATTGAAAAAAAAAAGAAGGCAGTATTGGGCGCATCCAGTATTAATTGACCGACTCGTACATCGCCAATTCGTAAAATTATATCCCAAATTAAGAATGGTCGAGGAAAAGTTTTTTGACTATTTGAGAATGTCAATAAAATCTTCTGATGAACTGATTGAATTGATCAAAGGAGATATTTCAATGTCGAAATAATCCATAGCGATGTCGCGCGTGTTCTTGTTGTGGCGTACGAATCGTGCAACGCAACTGAACGCTGAGGAGAGGCTCCATAGTAACAGAATCGCGCGGGCACCGCACGATTCTATTTTCTGGCGGTTGAGTCGCTGGTACCGCGCGGGTTGACCAACCGCGCGGTTACGTCTGAACGATTGGAAAAAAAAAAAAAACAAAAGTACTTGTATAAATAAGACCCGCGTGATTCCCACGCGATTCTAAAATCGTGCGGTTCCCGCCTTGTCTGAACGAGCCCTAAGGGCTCGTTCCATCGACCATTCTTAATTTGGGATATAATTTTACGAATTAGCCATGTACGAGTCGGTCAATTAATACTGGATGCACCCAATACTGCCTTCTTTTTTTTTTTCAATGAGCAACCACATTAAACTTAGTATTTCTTCGTCAACTTCCATTTTCAAACTAACGCTATTCGCTCGCTCCAATCGCGTACTAACCGCTCTGTCTGAATACATAACACAATTTTGCGATTCCAAACCGCACGATTCTAAAATCGCACGGTTCCCGCGTGTCTGTTACGGTTTCGGTAATCCGTCAAGTATTTACTGGCAGTCATTTGAGACTGATAATCGCCGAATATTGTTGGAATTGTTAAATAAAGAAATTGTCTCTAGGTGACTCAACTGTGTTATAAATTATTAGGAGTATAAAAATAAACTACCAATCGTTTTGTATTTTATTCTTTATCTGCCACTTCAAAGTTAATATTTCATATTTTTTATTGCTTTTCAAAATGTTTTTTATTTCTACAGCTTCTTTATTTGGAGTTAGTGGAATGACATTCTATTCAGCTGATGTAAGATCAGTGCATTTTGGTGGTTTCAACTATTTTTCTTGAACACAGACATTTTAATGAAGAGATTTGTTATATTCTCTTGAATTGTTGAGTTTTTGCTCATTTCCGTAGCACCTTTACATTCACTTAGGGAATGAAATATTTGTTTGAACAAAAATGGGGAAAAATTTTGTCCTCTTTATTGAAAATATAAAGTATTTTCAACATAGCCCACTTTTTTGCTCATGATGAATAATATTCACGATATTATTCAGAAAAAACTTCAAACTTTTTTCATATATTGGATACTCCAATTTCATGAAAATTAGACTCATGAATGAATTAAGTATTAAGTGATCTTCATTACAAATATATACATGATAGGCATATCAAAAGATCTCCAAAGAAGTGTACAAGTCAAGTAAGCATGAAATGTTTCTTTACATTATCCATTAAAAGTGACGTTTTTAATGCTTTCTTTGAGATTTAAAAGTGTACGTTTATAAGGTATACTCGTGTTGAAATTTTTCAACTCGTAGTGTTAAAAAAAATTCTCATAAACGAACATTTTCAGAGACAGTTTCACTGAAGTTTCCTTCTATGTTCTTCAATCGACACCAGGCGGGAAAATTAGTATACGCCATTTCGTACTGCTGGCGCGACTTCTTTGGTGACATTTCTAGTCTGGTTTTTGTTGCAGCCTCCTCAATGCCATTGGTAACAAATCATTATATTTATTTGGATAAGTATTTTTATCGAATGACCTTCTTCAAAATGTTTATGTACTATTTTTGTCAATAATTAATTACAATGGTTATCATACCCACGACATACCTACGCGATGATTGTTTAAAAAATCAAAGAATAATAAGTTTTCAAGAGATGTCAAGATTATGCGATTTCTTTTTTTATTTTGTTACCAAAATAGAAAAGGCGTACAAAAAATAATGTATGTTATTTGTGTTGAAAGTGACTTTTATCATGAATAGCTATTATACCACTGAAGTGAATTCATGAGTGCATTATTTTTCTACTCAGAAGGCAGTTCAACACAAAATTACTTCTTTTCAATTACTTGATTTCATAGAATTATGAAAAATTATTTAAATTTGGAGAAGTATTTTTACATTTATTGATCAAATCAATAAATGTCAAAAAAATTTCAATTTTTTCAAAAGTTTTGATAAAGCCACGAATGTCGTGG
>JARQZK010000912.1:90000-103933 GCA_030704885.1 Cynegetis impunctata | reverse complement strand
AGAAATGGTAATATCGTTAGATTTGCATGGATTCAAGATGCAACACTAGTGCTCCATCGAAATTTACTTCTGTTGAAGAGTCTCCCATCCAATTTTCTTGCGAAAAAACTTTGAAAGCCAAATTTGACTGCATGGGATTGATATAATTTTCGATTTCAGTGAAACATGAATACTCCGTTGAAGTTATAATGGATTTTTATTGAATTTTTCAAAGACGTATCGTGTTTTTTTGGGCGGCCGCTGTAATTAAAAGCAATTACATAGTGAAAATCAACGTGAAAAGACACATAAGAGTGGCCTATCCATCAGTCTAATTTCACGTTCTAAGAAAATAAGCAACGGTTTGGAAGCTCATCCATCACATTATTTATCAATTAGTTCTATATTATTAAAGTAAAAATAGAAATATCAAGAAACTCTATCGCAGCGAGCTGCATTAGAAAAGCAGGTTTTCAAAACGTATCCAGTTCAAAAAATCTATTCATTCAATTATTATTTTTGTTCCAAATCCAAAAAACGGAAATTGCGCCCTCTATCGTGTAAGAAATATTCATTTCCTCTTCCGCGGGGGTTGAACCCCCAACCAATTTATATCGAAATAAATACCATCCAATATATCATACGAAACTAACCTACTCGCAAACTTTCAATCTTATTGCTCCAAAATTACGCCCTTTATCGTGTAAAGAAGGTTTATTTCCTCCCCGAGGGGTCAACCCCCCTACCAATCCCATTCAAGATATCATACAAAACTACCTAGGTACAAACTTTCAACCATATTGCTCTAAAATTGCGCCTTCTGTGGTGTAAACAAGATTTATTTTCCCCCTGGGGGGTCATCCCCCTAACCAATTCGAACCAAAACCAATCCCATCCAAGATAGCATAGAAAACTACCTATTTACAACCCTATTGCTTAAAAATTGCGCCCTTCATCGTGTAAACAAGATTTATTTTTCCCATCAGGGGGTCAACCCCCCAACTAATTCGAACCAAAACTAATCCCATCCAAGATATCCTACGAAACTACTTATTTACAAAGTTTCAACGCTATTGTTTCAAAATAGCGGCCTTTATCGTGTAAACAAGATTTATTTCTTTCCCCGGGGGGTCAACCTCCCAGCCAAATCGAACCAAAACAATCCCATTCGATATATCATACAAAACTACCTAGATACAAACTCTCAGCCCTATTGCTACAAAATTGCGCCGTTTATCGTGTAAACAATATTTATTTTCCCCACAGGGGGGCCAACCCCCCCAACCAATTCGAACCAAAACTAACAATCCCATCCAAGATATCATACGAAACTACCTATTTACAAACTTTCAACCCTATTGTTCCAAAATTGCTCCCTTTATCGTGTAAACAACTTGAAAATACAGAAGCTCTTACATACACACATACAAACATATATATATATATATATATATATATATATATATATATATATATATATATATATATATATATATATATATATATATATATATATTGATATATGAAATTGAGTTTTCTTAATCATAAATATTTATGATTAAAAAACTATCTTGGTCCTAGGTCAAACTTTGCTTATCGCACCCATTTTAATACCCAGGTTTTCGAAGTGAAAACCTGCTAATAATGAAAATATACAAGTTTTAGTTTCTTCATTATTTGCAACGATTAGTCATACTTCTATCTACTTATACCAGGGTAGGGCACCGTGGAATTATTTCAATTAGAAAAGGGCGCTGTGACTCGAAAAAGTTTGGGAATCCCTGTACGACCTATGATCGAATTTTCTTTATAAGTTAAATGGGGAAAAACTGTAAAACACACAAGCCTGGCTCAGCTTTCAAAGTTCTTTCAGTATGAATGTTTATTATGTAGATTATATGCAAAATTTACTTTGTGAATAAAGGTATTATCATTATATTATCATTAGTATCCATATCATACTCGCAATTTCTCAAATGTTCGATTCAGACCATATTACAACACTATACATGAAAGCTTAGTTCCTCCATTAATATTAGAAATGTATGTGTATTTTACTAGAAGTATATGTGAAATCGTCATTTTAGGCATCAAATTCTATACATTCCCTACATATATATATATATATATATATATATATATATATATATATATATATATATATATATATATATATATATACATCGCTTATTTATTGCTACTTTGTCATGCGCTCGAGTGATAGGGCGGTTAGTATGGCTTGAACATTTATTGGGTATGGTAGAAAAAATGCTGAAAACAAATATGATAAAAAATTTCTTTCTGTACCTATCTGCTCTTTTATAAGGGATTCCGTAACAGATATCCATAGAGGAAGTGGTGATGCACGAAATATTGAAGGTGTTGTCTTGGATTAAATTGAATTGAATCATCAAAAAACTGTATTCTACATAGTATTTCAATGTTTGTCTAAAAAGAGAAGTATGCTAGGAATCAAGAACGCAACTAGTGCCAAAAAATCGCTACGTTCAGTTGCGAATCTGTAATCAACTGCCACCGGACAAGGTCTCAAAAATTGCCCTCGTAAAAAAGATTGTAGTACATCAAAATACTTGTGCTTCTTGGATATAAAGTTGCGTGAACACTAATTGTCATTCAACTCTATCATGCAAAAATGAATAAGTATTTTCTCTTACGAAAATTTTGGAAGAACTTCAGTTTATAGGAGGTATGAATGCCATAATTTTCATAAAAATATAGATTATTTTAGTTTTATTTATATGCCAGATAGGTCATAGAAATTAATACTATTTTATCTACTCCTATTGAATAATATATTCATTATTCAACTGCGTTTTAGCAATTAATAGAATATATTAACAAACAGCGTGAGTTATAATAACTCACTATATAGTCTACTAAGATCCCAAGTGAGATCGACCGTCACCCATCTGCTAATGTCACACAATAATTTTGACGTTTTCAAATTGAGTTAGTACTACCTAATTATTGTGAATTTGTACTTGTATCTTAGTATTTATTATTTTAGTCGTAGATAAAGTATAGTATTCAACTTGGGGTAATGGTCATAACTGTCTTGATGAATTACAGCACTCGCTTGCAGCTCGTGGTGCAAACTTCTGCGTGAGTTATGACCTACATTACCGCTCGTTGAATAATATACTATTATAATCCATTATTAATGAACGATTCTCGTGAAGAATTCTATAAGATATATTATGATTCTCAGATTATCTGTTTTTTAAAATTTATGCTCAAATTCAATGCAATCATGTTATATTTCAAGCATGTCCTAATGCTATTTAAAAATTGCATGCAAACAATAACTATGAAATACATAGATGTCCAACGAAACGTATGTATTGATTGACCAATGACAAATAATTTTACACATTTCCTAAATCACCTCGATATTGTATACATTTCCTAGGAATTGTATAAAATTGTATAAAATTTATAGGTTTTACACATTTTCGGTAAAGTTTTTACACGGTAAAAACCTCTCAATCGGAAATTATTAATAAAGATAAGTAAATTTTCATAAATGAATATCAACACATATATATCAACATACAGACATATATAAACCCAACTAACAATTTAATTTTTATAATGGTTCTTAGAACGTTTACCGAACGTATTTTATAAAACATTCACTATTTTATTAACACTTTCACAATGTTCTTACAGCTCTTATGAGCATGGAATTGGCGCAGATTATAAAACAAATCGCCTGTTAGACTTGCTCTATATATGTTGTTTGCTTCTATAATAGAACAGTTTTTAGAACATTTATAAATGTTTTATAAATATTTAAAAAAACATTTATAAAACTGTTATATAACAGCTCTGTTACTAGGACTTTTTTAGAGTCGTTATGACAACGTTTTGTGAATGTTTTATAAAGCTCGCAACTTTAGCACTTTTGCTACGACTGCGAATAGTAACACGATAATAAAGTTTTTTTAACATTCCTATTCACAAAAAATTGTTTGGGAATATGCAATTAGTCTCTTTAGTTGTTGTAAGAAGATACTAAGACCTGTTAATATGGTAGCAAACATACAATAATGACAAATGGCTGATTCGGAATAAAGAGTAATAAAAAGAATGAGTAAAAAAATGCACCCATGGTGCAGATGTGGCTGCGAAATTAAATTTACTGTTAAGTATATGGTACAGTTCTAATAAAATTTTAACGCGCTTCCCGATTTATGATAATTAAGGAAATTTAAAATATAATTTAATTAATGATAAAAAAAAACAAGATATATGTTTGGTAAACAGTTTATAAGGACCTTCTACATTATAAACTAACCAGTCCAGCATATTCATTTTTCATGAAGATGTTAGGAGACACGAAAAAATATAGTTTAAAAATGTTGGTGAAGGCTCGCATTTATATGGCTGTCGATTTAAAGGCTCCCAACATGGCCACTTTTTTATACAATCCTTATAAATCAAAATTATCCGATCCAGTATAATTATGCTGTGTAAGTAGTTGTTATTGAAATCAAACAGGATTTTGTCTAGGCAGAGGTGTACTTCAGAGTTGTACATAAAAAGTAAATCACATACATTTTCTTATCAAATCATGAAAAATGTACATGCCGATTATCATGGGCCTAATAATTGGAATCCGTTAATATTGCAAATCATGGACCAAAACTTGTTTTTGCTGCTCTTAAAAATTGGGCGTCCGCCCATATTAAGGTTAATTTAAATAGTTTTTGGAATGTCACTTAGTTTGTGCAGAGCATTTCTTGAACTTGATTCCAAACTATTATGCCAGTAGTTTCCCATACCAACTTTCGTTAAAAAAATTGTTTGTCTGGTTTTTAAGAGGGTTCGAGGATCTTGAGGTAGACAATTTGGTATGCGTTCATTAAGTACAGCAAAAAGCCTCTTTTTAGATAAATGGGGAATATTATTTGATACTGCCCATGACCGAATGTCTTCTCTCAACTTTGCATTTCTTCTCTCGCACAAACTGCTTGCAGAATGATGTTGATCGCCAGGATCAGTATCTAATTCGACAATTCAACCTTCTATTTCAGCTTCCCGGTGAACATTGTTCTGTGGTATTGCCTGATGAGAAACGCAATTAATGTTGAGTCCATCAGACTCCTCTGTTGGAATAGTATGGTCATTTCGATTGCTAATCTCCAAGGTCTCTGAATGATTGTTAGAGCTAAAACACCTTTTCTTTTAATTTTTTTCCAGCTACAGTACGACATTTAATTTGTACATCTAAACAAGAATATCAAGAAACGAAATAAAAATGGCTAGTTTATAATAGTTTTATAATTATTGTTGTGTTAACATTTTAATTTTAAAAGACGGCTAGTTTATAATAGTTTTATAATTATTGTTGTGTTAACATTTTAATTTTAAAAGACTCCCTCGCGCAACATATTTGTTTTTTAACTATTTTTTGGAAAACTATAAAACAACAATTTTATAGTCACTCGCTTTCATACCAATTTGCTGCAGAAAACAATTCACATTTCTAAATAACAATTAGAAAACTATTTTGTTATTAGGAAATATGTTCGTAACAAAACAGTTTTATTATTGCTTTTATAGCAATAAATTAATCCAAAAACGCACCTTTATAAAATGCCTTTAGAGCAAAGTAATATTCAGCGCTAATATGTTTTATACAAAGTATTTTATAAACGTTTATAAAATAGCTGTATAACTTATCATACAAATATTTTATAGTTTTGCTGTAAAAACGTTTTCAGAACAGTTTTATTGACAGAACAGTTGAGCGCAACAAATTTATCCTGAATGAATACTTTATAAAACATAAAAGTTTTTACGAAGCGTTAATAAAACAATTATAAAGTATATTAGTTCTCTAACGATGTCAAATTGCTAGTTGGGAACACTCACCTTCAGCTTCTGTACTTTTCCCTTGAGGGATGAATGTGTTCCAATATGCTGGAAAAGGGATGGTTTATAGTGGATCCAGAGCTTCGCTTTGTCTCTTTTACAATAGTCCTGAAACAAAGACGTTTAGTTGCTCCATATGCCTTACTGAGATTGCGAAACGAAAACTCTATTCAGATTCAATTTGCAGCACAGGAACATTACATCATCTTGATGGACTTCTTGTTGTATTGTAACGAAAACTTGATGAGAATTATGAACTATGAGTTCCGTTAATTTATGAGAAATATACTTGGTGAACACTCATATTTATATTAAAAAACTGTAAACGATAATAAAATTTGTGAAATATAATCCATGGCGCACTTTTCGAAGTTCTACATCTTCGTCTCAACAATGGAAATAATCTACAGATACAAGTATTTATGAATAATCTTAATTATCTAGGAACTTAAGTTTAATTATTGGAATAGTTCAATAAGGGTCTACTTGTGAGTTCCACCTAACTATTGAGAATTTATTTATTTGTAAAGATTCAAGGTAATTTAATTTTAAACACTATTCTCTATATGGACAGAGCTCTGCTGATCACGAGTTTTTTATCTGCCATAGGAAACTCTCGATGGTGAGTTAATTGTGTAACACAGAATCATGAACCGGACGCCTCATCAAAGTTTTAAGGAACGTTGAATTTGGACCAGTTAGATAGATCTCTGCACAAGCAGCCGACAAGTTTGAGGAAAGCAGGCAAGGATTAAGCCATATTCCTAGGAAATGGTAGTAAAATAGAATGAAAGGAATTTATTGAAAACGAAATGATGGAAGCTGAGCAATTTTGATATAGCCAAGTGATGAATTGACTGAGATATAGTTCAAACGGAATTCTTGAGAACTTTTAACGATTTTTTCTATCAGTATTATAATTTAGTCTAGTTTATTCAGTTTCTGTTGAGCGCCATAGAGGAGTGTTGCGTGGCACTCTCTACATCTAATTTTAAAACATTAGGTTCAACAAATAATTCAGAGAACAACAAAAGTTAACCTCGAGCAAGCCATCATAATGTCCCTCTGCGAAATTATTATACGCTGGTAATGATGAAAAGAGATTAGACCATGTCGAAGCAATAGAAATATCAGATCAAGACCAGGTACCAGAATCTGAGATTTCCCAAATCTCTTTAAGGATAAATTTCACTATTACACAACGTATCAATATGTATTATGGGGATGTTATGATAATATATTAATAGTAGACTTGAGAAGCTAGTTAAGTCTTAAAGAAACTTTTGGTGATGGGTTAAAAATCCGAAATGAATGTAGAGTAACTCTAATATATATTGAATCGTGAAAATTTGCCTACTAGTTTTTAATTCGACATACCCTTTTTCTGAGTAAATGAAATAATGAATATATATATATATATATATATATATATATATATATATATATATATATATATATATATATATATATATATATATATATACATACATTTCAGCTTTTTGCCGAAACGCAATACATGATAAATTTTTAAGTTGAAATAATGTACTGATAAGAATATTTGTCAAAGTTGATGCTTCGTTTTTGATGCCGTAAGTAATATTGCTGCGGTATGCCGCAGTTTAGCTAGGTTATTTAGAGAGATAATTTGATGACAACTTCTTGAATAAGTCCTATACATAAAAAAAAATGTAGTCATACTTACGTGGCTCTTATCAATATTGCACAACTTGGTATATATCAGGCTATGAAGCAGCCAATCAACTGGTTTATCGTTGTAGAACATTTGAAAGAATTGGATCAGCCAGGGTAATTCAGCGCTCTTGAACATTTTGCCTGAAAATAATTGATGAGTTATATTACAAGAACCAATATGGAGAGGCTGTACTTGAATATGAATTCGGTTGGAAATTAATCCTTTTCAACATAACTGAATACCAGTTACTGAATACACAGAATCTGAAAAACAATTTCGGAATTCAGGAATAGTATTCTCAAATTAAGCATGGTAATGAGACAATCTGAATCTAACTCTAAATGAAACTACCAGAAATAAATATATGTGTATATATATATATATATATATATATATATATATATATATATATATATATATATATATATATATATATATATATATATATATATATATATATATATATATATATATATATATATATATATATATATATACACACGTGTGTATGTGTATTTGTATGTGTATGTGTTTCTGTATACCTATACGTATACGTATAGGTATAGTTATTGGTTTGATGAGGACCAAAGAGTCCGAAAAACGTGTCAACGGCTGCTTCGATACATGCGGGCTATACCCTATTGTCCTCGTTCTCACGGATGGCATTAATCGCCTCCATGTGTGATGGTCTTCCGTAGCAGAGAATTTCATTTGTTGTTGCTGTTTTTGTCTCCAAGTTTGCCGTCCCATATTTTGCTACGCCGTTCTGACGAGAACCAAAGAGTCCGAAACACGTGTCAACGGCTGCTTTGATATATGCGGGCTATACTGTCTACATATATATATATATATATAATATATATATATATATAATATATATATATTATATATATATATATATATAATTATGTATATATATATATATATAATATATATATATATATATATATATATATATATATATATATATATTATATATATATATATATATAAAAACCCATATCTGTGATGTCAAGTAATAAGGAGTATTGCCGTAATTTAATAATATTTTAAACAACTTTCTTAAAAGGTTTTAGGTTCTCGGCAAAGGAAGGGGGCAGTTATTAAAAACGACGACCCAAAAATGCGGTTAACAAAAACGACATTTGTATAATTGGTTATCTACCAACAACGAAGGTTGCAATGCATTTTTAACAAAAATATGTGTGTGGGTATGCAAGAGCATGGATGAGACAGTCAACAATGAGTGAGTGATCATAGGTTAAGTACACAGAACATCAGCAACCGGTGTAACAATACAAACCTCAAAAACTTAAAATGAAAATTTCATCGGTCTCCACAATGGGTATTCAAGATCATTTCTTGCTAATTGTTTCCATGATGGTGCACCTATGAGATCTCTCAACTTGTCTGTCAACAACACAGCATTGAATGGTGATACAGAGTCAATCAGGTATGTTTCACTACCCCTTGTTCAGGGACTTACTCAGGGCCTGGTCCACATTTTCCATGATGTTCCTCGCGTTAAGATAGCTAAATACAACCCTTTTTCGGTACGTAGGCTTTTCAGCAAATTGAAGGATAGGATTCCAGTTTCTTTTTTATCAGATTGTATTTATTTGGTTGCATGCAATGACTGTCACTCAGTTTACATCGGTCAGACTATGGAGGGTAGAGGTAAGGAGGACCATCTCATATCGCAAAAGTGTCCAGTTGTAAACTGCAAATTGCAGTTCCAAAACCCTCCAGAGTGGCACCAGAATAGCAAGAGAGCATGAAATAGGAAGGGATTCCATGCCGCGCTGTTGCCAACTTTTGTAATTGGGATTTTGAAGTTTGAAAGCTAGGTTATGTAGTTTATTTTTGAGTGGGTGCTTTTATTATATTATTTATTAGTTTATTGAATTAGTTTATTTTTGAGTCACTGTATTTTCTTTCCATAGAACTCAGTTCGTCTTCCAAAATTTTTTCAAGATACCTACTAGTCCAAAAATGCCGCTTTTCTGTTTAAAATGTGTAAAACTGTAATCGACTCATCGTGATATTCAAATCGCCATAAAAGATGCGCATCTGTTGATATTGGACTAAATAGCACGTAATTAATAACTGAAGACGGCCACAGCCGCAATAAGAAATTTTTGAATCATTGAACCTAAATCTACAGAGTACGATGAATCTGTTGGTTTTTAAGTGTCGGGAATAGGCCTGGGTAACACAGTGAAATATTGGGTGTTGAAACAATGACACTAACACAACCTAGTGTTTCAACACATTGCGTTAGCAAAATTGTGTCACGATGAAGTCGTGAGTCATGCGTTGCCTACATGTATTAAAAACAAATATGGCACTCTTAAAACTGAAACTGAAGCGCAATTTAAACACTTCTTATAATTTATTAGTCTTCTACAAGAATTTGTTAATGAGGTAAATAAAAGTAAAAACGACTTCAATATGACAACAGCGCGTCATTTGAAATGTACCCACTTCCTATTGTGGCGCCACCAATTTGACGATTTTTGACGGACACTTTTTCATACACAGAGATGGTCCTCCTTACCTCTACCCTCCATAGGTCAGACGACACAATGCTTGAAGAGGAGACTGGCTATTCATAAGAGTGACATCAGATTGCAACCGAAAAGATGTGCATTGGCCCATCATGCATCTTCTTTGGATCATCGATTTAATTTTGACGAGACGGGTATCCTATCTGTAAATTCTAACTATATTAAGAGAACTTTCCTTGAGATGTGTTATATCAACAATTTTGACAATAATATAAATAAAAAAACAGATATTGATAATTTAAGCCACATCTATAGTTACCTTTTGTCATTGGATAGATTGGTTGATGGTTCGAATTGTGGAGACCGATGACATTTTCATTTTAAGTTTTTGACGTTTGTATTGTTACACCGGTTGCTGATGTTCTGTGTACTTAACCTATGATCACTCACTCATTGTTGACTGTCTCATCCATGCTCTTGCATACCCACACACATATTTTTGTTAAAAAATGCATTGCAACCTTCGTTGTTGGTAGATAACCAATTTTACAAATGTCGTTTTTGTTAACTTATTCACTTTGTCAGATGTAAGTTATTTTTTCCAAGTGTTTTTCTTTGATTGTAAAGTTTGAATTGGTTTTTCAGTAATTCCTGAGGAAGGACCGCATTTTTGGGTCCGAAATATAGAATTTTATTGACGATGAGTCGTTTTTAATAACTGCCCCCTTCCTTTGCCGAGAACCTAAAACCTTTGAAGAAAGTTGTTTAAAATATATATATATATATATATATATATATATATATATATATATATATATATATATATATATATATACTCAATTGTTTCATTGAAAAGTATATTTTACCATATATTTATCCAATTAGATAGCGCAAGGTTTGTCGTATTGAGTATTTGAATATCTATTGAAGATCCCTATAGTAGTGGCAATATTGAATTTTGGATTGATTGGGCCGATACATGGTGTACATTGATAAACATATTAAAACATTGGTTGATAATAACAATTTACACATTTATTGAATGAAATAACGCATAGCGCACGTTTCGGTGAAACTTCACCTTCTTCAGATGCTTAAAGCAAACTAACTATGTTTCTCCGTTAAATCGAAAATTTTATTTCTTGTTTTCGATTTAACGGGAAATATATCATATCTATTTTTATAGAAGCCAATCAATGTGTTTAGTTTTCTCTGATATATTCGAAGTAGTGCAATTTTTCATGCGAGTTCTTCATGCAGTTGTATCCACTAAAGCATTTTGAATGAAATGGTGATGCCGTATACTTACCAATGAAACCCAGCTGACAAAAGTCCAAGACAAACCATGGTTCTTTTCGGGCAATTTTCGCTAATGCAAATTCTTTCATCTCGGTAACGTATGATGGTTTCGCAAGAAGGTCATCTTCTAATTGAACATAAAAAGTTCCTGAAATAAAAAATGGGATTTATTCAATGAACTTCTACCAGGTATATGCAAGACGCATGATGACATTCTCTGAACGAGATCTAATAATGACAGCGGTACCTATGAGAATTGATTCATTCATTCGTAAGGAATATCATGAGAGCAATAAAAGTATAATCAATTGCAATCCTCGATTCACGGTCTCCAACTTCGGTTTTGGAAGATTTTTAATTGGAAAAGTTGAAGGGTTCTTCCTTGAAATAGTTCTCTCTATACACACTTTAACGTGGTAAATTTGAAAATGCCAAAACTCATGTATTAGCTTAATACTTTAACAGCACACATTGCTGAAGTTACGAAGGAATTGGTTTCTGACGACACTGATACACTTCATGAAAATGAACAACAAAATTCTTCTCAAATATAAAAAAGATTGATTTCATGAAATTTTTTTTAAAGGAAAGTTCAACTTATGGCAATAGCGAGATATTCCGAGTTTCCGGAAAAACTACCACTATCAATTATTTGCATCGTGTGGCTGCTTAGAACTGGTAATGTTTATGGCATAAGGTGTCACTCCTGGTAGTCCGAGACCTTTCCATGAGGCAGGAGCGCCCCCAAAGGATTCATTTTTCTGTTTCTCCTGATTTACTCCCTAAAGTGCACGAGGACAATTAGACTTTATCACGAATTTTGGTATCGTTAGATCGGGAATGGAATCCCCTACTCTTCAGAAAAAAGCTGAACATTATTCCTGGATACACCTCAGAGTCTTGGAACTAAGCCATATACATTCCTGATATGTTGCCCTATAATCTCGTTTTACGTTATGCACTGCGCCATACATCGTAAAACATTGGGTATCTCACTTCAGGTCAAACGCAAACGTTTGTACCAATGTTCAGATTCTTTCCATTATTTTGAGGGACTAGATCGGCGTCAGTACCTATTGAACACGAATATTTATTGAGTAAATTATCGGAGAAAATACGACCTTAGTGATGGAGCTCTGTCGATCACGAGTTTTTACATAATTCAATAGCAATGGAGAAAAACGAAAGAATATACCGAAATTTGAAATGACTTCGAAGTCAGAAAGAACTATAGTCTGTCCAGCGAGAGTTGCCGTGCACGTCACAGAACGACGCAACGCTGCCTACTCAAATAAATGAAATTCGAATTTGCCAAAATTTATATTTGTCGTAAGTAATTTTCTGAAAAACTAATTATGTGGTGATAGTGACCGGATCATCCATTTCGACAAATATTCTGTCCATAACATAATAAATCGTATGTATCCCTCAACAAATATTAACATTTCAAGTAATGAAAATAAGTTGAATAGTTGTTAAGTTGCCATGCTATTTCAAAATTTGAAATTTTGTTGGAATCTCTCGACCAACGCGCCGGCATTTCACGTTTGACAGTCGCCGCGTCGCCGAGATAACTTAGTTTTTCGGGGATTTTGTGAGTAAAAGTGCGATTTGAGATTATTTATTACGTCTGGCATCAGTGTTAACGATGGACACCATAGTTACTCTATGACGTGCACGCCAACTCTCGCTGGACAGACTATAGTTCAGAAATGCTAAATTAAGACATTGAACTGAAAATACTACTCGAAGGTTAAAATCTTCAAATTTTTTGAATAGCTTTATTATTATAATCTTCATTCAAGATTAACATGAAAATCAATGAAATGAACTTGGATATTGTTTGTGGTCCTAATAATCAACAACCTCACTGTTAGAAATAGTGAATGTATGAATGTCAAGTCTTTAAATAATATATTAATTTTAATTCTATAATGCTGCAATTTTTTTCTTATTTTTACTTATCTAGCTTCACAATGAATTGAAGTCAAACAGTTCGGAAATTAATCCAGGAAGCCACCCAAAAATCTGATAAGACAATAATCTATGAGGCAATAGAAGGCCTAATAAATTAAAATTTCAAATTCTATACAAACTGAAAAATTCGACCGTGTGCTGAAAGTCACTCAGCTACATATACCCAATAAATTTAATTAACAAACTATGCTTCATTGCTAAATCTTCTCTGAAATAAATTATTCCAGAGCTATTTCTTTCATTAATATTTTCGATCTCTGTCTTAAATGACACCTCTGTAAAATTTTCAAAGTTGCATTATGAAGTGAATTTTTTTCGTAATAGTCTACTTCTACATGTTCATTTGTATGGCCTAGGATGTATTATAATAGCTGAGATGTGTTCTACAAACATCCTCAGAAATACACCTTATCCTTTTGTTATGTGAAATTTTATTATAGCCTCGAGTAAACATAAAGTTTGTTTGAACATTAGTCGGACTCAACTAATTAGAGACGGTGATGGTATCTGTTATACAAGAACTATTATCATGATTGTAAGAAAAATATAATTTAAATCATGAATTGTCAATCGCAAAGTT
>JARQZK010000912.1:80000-87500 GCA_030704885.1 Cynegetis impunctata | reverse complement strand
GTGTGATCAGAAAAGGAGTGTTGCCGTATATTTTAAATTATAAAATCTAAGTGTTCTTGGCAATTTAAAGGTCGCTATATAAGAGACACAACCAATTTATTAACCATGTCTATAATTCAGGACGGTTCTATCCTTCATCGGGACTCTAAATCCAACAAAATGTTTAACATAGAACATTGAGAAGAAACAACATTAATAACTTACAGCTTATTAGCCTGAGCATTATTATGCCATATTCAGAACACAAAATGTAAAGGAAAACAACCTTCAGCACACATATAGAAAACGTCTCTATAGTTACTACATCATTTTTTTAAGAAACACAGTATATAAAATTAATTAAGTCACTAAGCTGTTAATAATATTGATATATCTTCAGTTAACCAGATAACATCAAACTTAATCAAAAGGCAGAAAACAAAAACGAAAATAACGACATGACCATAATTCGCAAGAGAAACACTCTTTTGTGTTGTGAAATTTGTAGGAAAATAAATCTATGCCTTCTGATGTTTGAAAAAATAATATCTCTGAAGAATGAAATATTAAAAATTTTATTACATATTATTTATGGTATATTACTTTCATATTATATTTTTATATTTTAGAAATCGGACTTCTTGAATATAATAGTTCAAAAAGAAATGCTTAGACCAAACTATAAACTGACAAAATGAATGAATAATAAAATAATTAGAAGGTATTCGTGAGACATAAAATAACAGGTTAATACTTTGTGATTTTTACTTGATAATAATGCATCAGAAATGGAAATAGGAAAAAAAATTCTGGCATATGTCAGGTTTAAAAGTATAATTGTTGAAATTCAAAAAATTCATGAAAAAATTATTTTCGAAAGTTTGTGCTATTAACTTAATGAAAGTACAATTAATCTCCATCACGTTTCAGAAAAAAAGTCTGTTTTTTTAGAAGCTATCTTCACAGTAGAGTGGACAGCTTAAAAAGGTTTATTCCGAATTATGAACAGTCCAAGTCCTTTTATTCACTTGATATACGGCCACAATGATCTGACATAGCTTTGAGAATTGGATTTGAAAGCTCTATGATTTATTCATTATCTGTGGCCGAAACGGTTCCATAAGAACACGCAATACCTCTCATCTCAAATAGAACCGGTTACTTTATTTTTATTTGCGCAAAACGCAAGTGAAATTCATTATCGATGGATAATATCAGAATGAAAATTTTTACATGAGCAACCATAATACGGCATAAAATAATTATCTATTTGAAAAAACTTTACATTCTTTCCATAAAAGTTCAGTAATGACGAACTCACCTTTAGGCTGACAATATGACATAAGAAAAGCGAAATCCAAGTTTTGTTTCGATCTCCATTTCACTCTTTCTGGGGAATCGCCCAGTGTGATCCTTAATTTATCAAATCGGGGATAATAAGCTGGTGAAGGTGATATCACATCTATAAGGCCAGACTCCACCTGTGTTGGAAACCTGAAATAGAAACTGGTGAGAACATCGAATTGAGGAAGAAATTTTATGTTGAAGTGTTTGCGTAACTAAATACTTTATATATAAATATTAATTTTTTTTCCATTTACGATTTATCATGTAGGTACGTACAACCTTGATGTTGCCAGCTCTTGACATCAACCAACTGTACATAGATCACATTTAGGCCCCTTCATTATCTAATTATTTGTACAATTTTCAGATTTGGAGTAACAAAGAGTTAGATGAATAAAAAGACTTCCTTTCATGTAATTATTATGTTCAATGAGATTTACTATAATAAGAAAATTTACTTTTTTTCACATTTCCAATGCATCTATAGAGAAAAAAGTCAATTCGTTTTTCGAGAAAAAATATAATTTTTATCTTCATTATGATGGAGTTTTCAAACATATTTAGATATCTAGATATAATGATCATAAACATTCTTTTTTTGGTGTTGAAATTCAGGCCCATTTATTTGCTCTGTTCTCCTACCTTGTTGAACAGTTGTTGTAGGTCGTGCATGTTATCAGAGATTGAACATATATAAACGAGGAAATACGTCTGGATCTTTTTTTTGTCATTTATCACTAGAGTAGTTTTAGTTGTGCAAAAAACAGCAAAGAAGGGAACACACCGACACTTACTATCTTCTCATTCAAATATTCCTTCGATTAAAAATAACTGATCCACAGGCAAAGCTGAAAAATTCTGCATCAGCGTCTCCTTAAACTCAATTACGGACTGATTTTTTGATGCATTAAAGTGCCACTTTACCTACTACGGAAACCTAAATATATACCTAACAGTATATAAGCGCACTACGTAATTAATGGTATTCGCATAAGAGTTTCCACGCGATGAAAGCACGCACAAAAGCTTTTACTGAAAAAACACTTCAGTGTACCTGAATATTGATTGGTAGAATGAAAATAATGTTGACTATTCATTTTCAACGTAAAATCGGATACAATTTTACCAAGTGCATAAAACAAAGTTAGTGGAATTACAGAACATCAATTCACCCTACGATCTGATAATTTATGAATATAATATTGACTACGTGAGAAACTTTATTGAATTATTAAATTTGTTCTTGATTCACAAATAGTGGCAAAGATTCCGAAGCTAGAATGTTTGTTAGAGTTGAGCTTTTGGGTTGCGGATATAATGGAAGGAAATTAACTTTTGATGAAGTTCTACCGCTTGCAAACTCCATGGTTAAAATAATTTAAATTTTGGTTTTCAAAGTTTTTCCGTTATAGAAAATTGTTGTGTCATCTTCGAAACCATTCGTATTGTGTCCTCAGATATCATGTTCTGGAGAAATTCCATATTTGTGGAAGTAAATGAACAAGTGAAGGGGTGCATTCGCGTTGGGCGCTTACACGCTTTAAGCGCTTATAAGCTTCGTTCTCTGCGGTCGACTCGCGCTCACAAACGCTTAACACTAAGCGTAAGCTAACCTAAGTTTTGTTGTCGATAATTAATAAATTAGTAGGGAAATGTTAAAGCACAGTATTTGCGTGAACTATAGGGCTTTTGCCTACCTAAGCGTAAAAAGAAGATCTGATATTCACCTTTAGAGCCCTTTCAGACTAGGATACTTTATCCGAGATACTGTATGCGAGATACAGAATTTAGGCCAGATACAGTCAAGATACTTTTGTTAGAATAGGTATAGTTTTGTAAATAAATTTTATCAGTACAATATCAGTGTTGTACGGTGCTTTTGATGAAATGGACATTGAAGAGTGCGCTATGCTGTGGTATATTATATTTCAGGGCCCTAACTACAGTGTACCATGTATAATTTATTTCCGTAACTTACAATTTACTTGATAGTTTGCGAACAGTTACTAGATAGTAGTGCACTGATTAATACAAATTAAACATTAATTCGCTTATCTAAAGGGTTTTCACTGCAATCCGTAAAAACTTAAAAGCAATATAAATTAACGAATAAACTCATTATTCATCGCTAATAAACAATATCATTGAAATATTTCATTTAATTTTTGTTATCCATCTTGAGATGATTATTGTAAAAATCAGTAAGCTTTCGACAAATAATCGTCTTGTTTCGAGAATTTTTAATAATATAATAATTTGATTTATTTAGCTAATGAATTTATGCATTCCTTTTTGAATGCACTGTATAATTACTTTTATAAATATACCTACCATATTCATTTTGTTGAACAATTGTCATTTCTTCAAAATTTTCACACATCTGTTTGGTAATTTCCACCCAACATTTTTGTTTTATATTTCTGTCGAAATGATTTTCATAACTTTTATCCCATATACAAGAATTCGGTTCTACCAAACTTATAAATTTTTCGTTATCGAAAACTTTATTCTCCATGGTACAATCGAAAAACTGTTCTATTCCACTTCACTTCTACTAATAAATAATAAAAATATTGTACACCTATGCTATTGTGCTTTTTGAATCGCAAAAGTATGCAAGTCTGAACGGGTGCATAAGCCGCAATGATAATTGGGTATCCCGGATTCGGATACTGTCGCCGGCGGCTGAATGAGCGAGATTCAGAAATTTAGTATCGCGATACGGTATGCTGTGCTGAATGCAGTGTGAAAACGTACATATAAACGCATGTATTTTCTGTATCTGGGATACGCGTATCTCGGATACAGTATCCAAGTCTGAAAGGGCTCTAAATGCTCAAAGCCAAAGCGTGAGCGTCTCTAAACGCTAGTAGGCCAACACGAACGCCAATAATCTGTGCTTCTGAGCGTGAGCGCTTAAAGTGTGTAAGCGCCCAACGCGAATACACCCAAGGTCTGTCGCCTAACTTTGGCTTGAAGAAATCTGATTTCAATTGTTTATTACACAACAAGGAAAATTCTTTAATGATTTAAAAATTATCAAACAACTTTCCAATATAGCTGGTTATACATATTCCGCAATGCAAAATCTACTCTACAACAGTGGCGTACATGTAGATACGCCACTGTCAGGAGGTACGCATTCTCACGACTGAATTCTGCATTTTCGATCTAAACGGTGAATTGTTGATTTCCAATATCTTTGATGGAGGGCGCTCTGGGTTATTATCCAGATAGTGTTTTCGACCAAACTGGGAAACAATTAGAAATTTGTTTATTCACTCCGAGTCAAATAATGATGAGATCTAATAAGATCGAAACAGCTGTATGCAGATTTTGAGTCGGGGTGACTTGACGTTTTCTATAATTCAACGATGGATTGTGAATACAGATTTTGCGTTGCGGAATACGTATAACCAGCTCCCTTGGAAAGTTGTTTAATATTATTAAAGAATTTTTTCTGTTCACTTAAAAAGTATGTAATATGTGAAATTGACTATGGTCAGCAAGTATATTTTTCATGATTTGGTTTTCAATTGTTCAGTTTATTCCTAGTAGGATACTTCAATGTCGTATGTTTTTTTTCCTCAAATGATTACACAAAAATAACTTTGCGCTTTATAGAGGTGCTATAATTACGAACAAGGATTGAATTTATTGTCGTTTAATTGGCCACTACTACAAGCTATGTATTTGTGTATGCGTTTGTTTCAAAAACAGTGTTTATATTTCTTCAGGGTACTATAATACCAAAGTGTCATCTATTTCGAGATAATCATATTTGATAATGTGAATTTATCAGAGGTTTCCTGTTAGTATACAAGAAAATAATAATAATGAAAATATTAACTATGTATAAAAGCGATATTTATGAAAATGGGGTAGTAGAGCTTCACCCAAACCTATGATAATATTAGCAGGATACCATAGTGATGTTTAAGAATTTGGCTTAACTGAAAACACAAATGAATTACACTAACTTTCTCTATCTCGTCAGACAACCTTCCTTTAGAAACACGTATATTCACTAAAGAAGACACAATAAGGTATTGAAAATTATAAAAAAAATTAATTTATAACAACACATAGTTTTTCTTCTCGTGGCTGAGCTAGCCTGCAGGGTGGTTAATTTATATTATTCTTTTTTCTATTATCGTCTTCTAGAATTTTTCTTGACTTTGTTTACTATACAGGGTATTCGGCACATGAAGCAACAAAAATTTTTGGGGTGTTGTTGGTGTCATTTGCTACCTTTTCTCTTTAGACTCTGGGTCCTAAGACTCACGGTTAAGAATATATAATTTTTTTAGTTTTTTTCTCAAATTTCCAAAAATTCCGCCTTTAAGCCCTCAATCATTTTCACTAATACCTGTATAAGCCCAATTTTTGCAACTCAATATTCTGTAATGTGCGCTCGTTCCAATAGTTAATAGTTTTCATTGCAACTGTTGGTAACAAAGGCGCATACAAGGATTTTTATTCCACAAAATTAGTGATTTTGTGAAAATTAAGCAACTTAAAAATTCAATGTTGAAAAAAGTAACAACGATTGAGTTCTTCACTCTCCTTCAAAAGCTTGTACACTTTATGATCTTTTTAACAGTATGCTACACATTGATAAGAAAAAACATTTCTGCTTCAAATTGCGGATAATCTTTCAGAAGGACGGAAAACGTTCCGACTTAGTGAAGTAAACAAAAGTTGAACTACTGACATTAATTTAATATATAACTGTTCTCTAGTTCGCCAGAAGTGCATTAGAAACAAGGGAGAACAGTTCGAACAAAATTTGTAACTAGAGAACAGTTATATATTAGATTATTGTTAGTAGTTCAACTTTTGTTCAAATAAACGATCATAAAAAATAAAATTGTTTCCCGTCTTTCTGAAGGAATATCCGCAATTTGAAGCAGAAATGTTTTTTCTTATCAATGTGTAGCATATCGTTAAAAAGTTTATTAAGTAAAGAAGTTTTTGAAGAAGAGTGAAGCTCTCAATTGTTGTTACTTTTTTCATCATTGAATTTTTAATTATAACTAATTTAAATAATTAAAATTTTCACAAAATCACTAATTTTGTGCAATAAAAATTCTCGTATGCTCCTTTGGTACCAATAGTTGTAATGGAAAATATTGGATATTTGAACAAGCACACATTACAGAATATTAAATTGAAAAAATTGGGCTTTTACAGGTATAAATGAACAAATTATGAGGGTTTAAAGGCGGAATTTTGGGAAATTTGAGAAAAAATTTAAAAAAATTATATCTCCTCAACCGTGAGTCTTAGGACCCAGGGTCCAAAGAGAGAAGGTAGCAAAAGACCCCAACAATACCCCAAAAAATTTTGTTGCTTCATGTGCCGAACACCTTGTATAGTGTTCTCATATATATATAGTCATTATGTCATTTAGATACTAATTTGTGATTAGGTAGAAGTTTGTTATTTTTTAAGGCGGTGCATTGTTTTAGCATCTCTGTGCAACGAGTTCTTTTAGATTTTTATGTTTTGTTTTGTATACTTTGTTGAAATCTGCACATGGCTAAAAATTCGATATTCGATATTTATATTGCGTTAAATGTGAGCATGTTGACGTAACCTTCATGCAGCCCTTCCTGAAGTTTTAATTGAATCCACTACTCAGCTTGATAGATAATTGCATTTCACAATCGGTCTTTCTCTACGCCGCGCCTATACTTAACACGCGAACGGATATAACTTTGGTCACAATTTTTATCATGGACCCTAAGAGGATCTTAAAATTTTTAATGAAAACACTAGTGTAAACGGTACCATAAAAAAAACATGTGAGCAGCAAAGCTCCGTCACTATGGCCGTATTTTTCCCGCGAAGGGCATCGCATCGAGATGTAATTCGAAATAATGAATTATGGTTTCAAATAACACGCTTTAATAACAAACCGACATGAAAATTAAAAAGTATATATATATATATATATATATATATATATATCTTTATCCCATGTATTACCTTTCGGTGTATGGGTAATTTAAAAGTAATTTATTTTATTGTAAAAAGTGCATAGAGTACTGAAAAATCACGCTTTAATGTGAAACAGTAATAAAAATTAGATAAAAATTTATTTTATTCAAACAAAAAATATATTTGGGCATCCCATACAGATTTTTAATCCGAATTTTGAAAGTTTATTTC
>JARQZK010000912.1:57500-75000 GCA_030704885.1 Cynegetis impunctata | reverse complement strand
TCCATATATTCTATCAACTATTCATTAGAAATTATTGTATTAAATTTCTCATAATAATGATCATAATGAAATAAAAATTAAAAAAGATCTTACCGCATTTCGATGTCCTTCGCAATTTGAAGTACGTATCCTAAATCAGTCTGAAAAAAAAAACCAATAATATAAGCATTAATCCCGGTTAAAATTGATTATACAAGTATTGATTTGAAATTCATAACCACAAATTCATTTCAATATAGCCATTTAAAAACAAAAATCATCAACTCGATTTGAGAATACTAACTAAGGGGGCTAACTATGTTCCATTTTTACATTGTTTTATTGTGGGTGCCATTTTTCTTACAGATATTTTTTACTAGCATAATTTTTGTGTAGGTATATATTTATATATATATATATATATATATATATATATATATATATATATATATATATATATATATATATATATATATATATATATATATATATATATACATATATATATATATATATATATATATATATATATATATATATATATAACAATTAACGGATGTAAAGCTATACCTAGAAACAGGGTGGCAACTCCTTCAAGAATCATAAGTGGCATGGGCTATCACCATGCCATTTGAGATTTTCGAAAGAGTTGCCACCCTGTTCCTTGAAATAAATCTATATGGCAGTGGCACACTAATTTAAATGCGTTTCAATTCTATCTGCAAACCTGTTAATACGTTTTTGTTCTGTGTTGATATTAATGTTCTAAACCTATTGGAAGAATCGGAAAAATAAATTGAGAAAAGGTTTTAAACGCATTTTAGTTAATTATATGATCCAGCTGCAAGCTTTCTACTTGTGGGAAATATTTATTTTGCACAGGTCGGATGATGAAAAGAAAGAAGCACAGGCATTGGCAAACATAAATGATTAGAACTATTATTACGAGATGCCTGTATATATATATATATATATATATATATATATATATATATATATATATATATATATATATATATATATATATATATATATATATAATATATTAAAAATATATATATATATATAATATATATATATATATATATATATATATATATATATATATATATATATATATATATATATATATATATATATATATATATATATATATATAATCTTTTGATAATTGTAAGTACCCCTTTTTTTAAAAGATTTGAAATTCTAAATAAATAAAAAATTTCATTAAAAACGGCTACTTCCATATAAACGAACTATACCGATAATTTTTGCTTTACTTGTTTAATATTTCCCAAAACTATTTTTCTTTTTTAATGTTAATTTACTCTTTCTGAGATCTCTCGGATGGAATTAATCGCCTCCGTGGCAAAGTTTGACCAAATCTCCCATACCGGAGAGTTCAAACAATAAACCACAAATAAGTGATTTTCTTCCATAACAGAGGATTTTATTATAAAAATTTCATTAAAAACGGCTACTTCCATATAAACGAACTATACGATAATTTTTGCTTTACTTGTTTAATATTTTCCCAAAACTAATTTTCTTTTTTAATATTAATTTACTCTTTCTGAGATCTCTCGGATGGAATTAATCGCCTTCGTGGCAAAGTTTGACCAAATCTCCCATACCGGAGAGTTCAAACAATAAACCACAAATAAGTGATTTTCTTCCATAACAGAGGATTTTATTTATTAAACTATTTTCATCTCCAAATTTTCAATCCAATACTTAGCTACGCCGTTCTGATGAGGACCAAAGAGTCCGAAACACGTGTCAACGGCTGCTTCCATATAAGCGTACTATACCGATAATTCTACTCCACTTCTTTAATGTTTTCCCATAACTAATTTCTTTGTTGTTAGATAAATAGAACCCTATTATTATTATTTTCAAACATTACGTAGGTAAAGGTTTCTTTGGTTTCCCTTACCATCTAATAATTACAATTTTGAATATAAATATTAGACTGAATAGCATATACAAAGCAGCCCTGTTTATTGAATTATTTTAAAACAATAAATTTCAAAGAAATTTCAATTTCGAATGTCGTGGTGAGGCGTCAACTTTTTGATAAAATTGAGTTTTTTAAGATTCAACCAGCCTGTTATTGCTAATAATTATCAAAAGATTATATATATATATATATATATATATATATATATATATATATATATATATATATATATATATATATATATATATATATATATATATATATATATATATATATATATATATATATATATATATATATATATATATTTTATATATAATATATATATATATATATATATATATATATATATATATATTTATATATATATATATATATATATATACAGGGTGTACCAATCTTACGACAAACTTCGGTATATGGGTTATTTCAAGAGATATCAAAAAATGTTAATAACAAAAATGGCAGATGTCTCTAAGGTCCATATTTTGAAATTATCTCGAACTATACAGAGTGTTGCGTAACTTCGTTACAAACTAAACATATGGTTTTTTAAATGAGAACTCCTGTATATTATACCGAATTCGGATTACTCACATTTTTTTGAAGCTTTTGATATAAGATTTTGCTATGTTATACAGAGTACTTCAAAATATATGAACACGTTTATATGAAAATCGTAGGTAAATCAACGCTCTGTAGCTTATTGCACGTTGAAGAAAAAAATTTTATTTTGCCTAACAGAGTTTCGTAAGATGATGCAATATATCCGTATTATATTAAATTTTAATTATTATTCATTTTGTATACAGGGTGGACGGAAACTCGGACCTTTCATTTTCTCTCTTATTTCAAATGGAACACCCTGTATTTAATAGCACAAATAGAATCTTCTATTATATAACTTTAATTTTTGTCAAGCATTCCCTATACCCAAAGTTAATAAAAACAGAGTTATTTTGTAATATTTATTGTGAACTATAATTATAAACCTTATATGTGAAAGCAATAAACGTTGAATGTAACAAAAAATCCTATGTATTAATAAATTTTAATAAACAATTTATTCTTAACAAAACAAGTCACAAAAAGTATAATTCTAACCGTAATATTAAACTAAATGTTCAAAGTGTTCCTGTTAACATCAATGCAATGCTGGAAACCATTAAAGTAATTTTCTCAGTTAGGGTTGACATTGATGTTAACGATTAAGAATTATACTGTTGGTGACTTGTTTTGTTAAGAATAAATTGTTTATTAAAATTTATTATTATTTAGGATTTTTTGTTACATTCAACGTTCATTGCTTTCACATATAAGGTTAATAATTATGGTTCACAATAAATATTACAAAATAACTCTATTTTTATTAACTTGAGGTATAGGGAATGCTTGAAAAAAATTGAAGTTACATAATAGAAGATTCTATTTGTGCTATCAAATACAGGGTGTTCCATTTGAAATAAGAGAGAAAATGAAAGGTTCGAGTTTCCGTCCAGCCTGTATACAAAATCAAGAATAATTAAAATTTAATATAATACGGAGATATTGCATCATATAACGAAATTCTGTTAGGCAAAATAAAGTTTTTTTCTTCAACGCACAATAATCTACAGAGCGTTGATTTACCTACGATTTTCATATAAAGATGTCCATATCATATATATATTTTGAAGTACTCCCGATAAAATAGCCTAAATATCAAAAGCTTCAAAAAAATGTGAGTAATCCGAATTCGGTATAATATATAGGGGTTCTCATTTAAAAAATCATATGTTTAGTTTGTAACGGAGTTATGTAACACTCTGTATAGTTCGAGATAATTTAAAAATATGGACCTTAAAGACATCTACCTTTTTTGTTGTTAACATTTTTTGATATCTCTTGAAATAACCCATATACCGAAGTTTATCGTAAGATTGGTACACCCTGTATGTATATATATATATATATATATATATTTATATATATATATATATATTCATATATATATATATATATATATATATATATATATATATATATATATATATATATATATATATATATATATATATAATATATATATAATATATAATATATATATAATATATATATATATATATATATATATATATATATATATTTAAATATATATATATATATATATATATATATATATGTATATATATATATATATATATATATATATATATATATATAAATATCAATTTCTTCATCGGTTTCAATGAATTCGGTTGTAAGAATGACGCAGTATGATTTCAAAGTTTTATTTACTTATTGTCACTTTGCATCTAGTTTCCCTGGGAAAAAATCTATTTATTATTGTATCATCTATAAAATGAACAGTTACCTCATTATTGAATATATCAAGGTAGGTAATGACAAATATTTTGATTCTGTAATTTTGTACAAATATATTTTTTCAATCAACCTAATATAAGATTTTTGGAAGTGGTTTACTACCAAATAAATGTTATTCGGTCCTGAAATGAAAGATTCGTTGCGAAAGCTGCAACTAAACAACTATCTAAAAATTAGGTCACTCTAATCCTAACTTTTAAAATAACATTACTAGCTACTGATAAATGCGGTTGAAAATGAAATGAAATATTTTCCAATAGCTGTTTGTGGAAGTTCCATCGAAGATAGGAGAAAGAGGTTTCCTTGTCTGGTTAATTCGAAACGCTGAAAGTTCAGACTCAACTTATGCTTTGACAAATGGAAGTTTAAATGCCTCAGCAATAAGATGACTGCATATAACGATTATATTAAAATACAATTAATCATTATTCTTATTCCATAAGACAGTTATTGTATGTCCGGTACAAATAAAATGGCAGCCGATAGTTTTACAATCGTGTTGATGACCTCAACATGCATATTCTTTGTGAAGTAGAATATTATATATATATATATATATATATATATATATATATATATTTATTTTTTTATATATTTATATATATATATATTTATATTATATATAATATTATATAATATATATATATATATATATATATATATATATATATATATATATATATATATATATGTATATATAGTATATATAGTATATATAGACGTAAAAGTATTTCGGAAGAAAGTCAGTTTCTTAAGCGTGGCGATGACACAAATGGTTCCTCTGTTGACTACTTTTATCTTACATGTTTTATCAATGTCTCATTCATATACCAATGTTGAGTGGATATTCTAGCATATGAATTAAATAAAAACAAAATAGTGAAATAGGCTTTCTACTGAGTCTATTACCTACTTGTCTATTATATTAAAAAAAAACTGATCAACTACTCTGATTTTTATGACTTTGAAGTTGTTTCATTTGATTGAATATTGTTTTCTTCATCCACCGATTTTAAGTTCAAATACACCGATTGGCGTTAGTGTAGATTTTTCAGTAATCCACGTGTTTGTCTTCGAGAAAAAATTACGAGAAATATTTTTTACTGCAAAATAATCATCAGATGAATCTGATGATGATTAATTGAGATTTTTTATGTGAAAAATTACAAATTTTTATACCTAGTTTAGTTGAAAATAAAGTATTTGAATTTTGAATTGATGTGACCGTTACTTGGCTAAAAACCGTAACAATATTATTGGAAAAAAACTGTTTCTAATTATAAAGTTATTTAAATTTCGAAAAAGATTTTACTTTATTTTATTTTACAAACAGAAACATAAAAATGACAATTCATGTCGGACTAGTTATACATACCTGTTTTCTTGTAGGACATTGTTTCATTTGGACAGAGAACAAGTAATCTATTATATCATATTTTAGTCCTACAGTTAGTAGTAAGAAAATGTTCTTGTGGTATTGACAATTGCTGAGCGTAGGACCGTAATAACGTAACAATTAATTTGTAGAACAACGTGACTGTTAAGTTATATATATATATATATATATATATATATATATATATATATATATATATATATATATATATATATATATATATATATATATATATAATATACATATATATATATATATATATATATATATATATATATATATATATATATATATATATATATATATATATATATATATATATATATATATATATCAACAGTGAAAAAATAAGTTAGTTAGTGATCATTTTTGATGACCTCGTTACCGATACTTGTTGGAAGGAGGGGACTCTTTGATCAAACAAGACATTTTGTAGGACAAAAATTTTTCTCAATTATGTAAATCATTATCTTGAGATTCAATAGAAGACTCACAGTTATCAAAAATAATAATTTTGAGAATCGTCAAATCAACATATTCCATCTATGTTACTCCTGTTAGCTACCACAATGAAGAATTGATGTAAGAGACAAAATTGAGCGTCTCATCAAAATGAAACTACTTTCAAAAAATTAGCTTGATAGTAATAAATGGTAAAAATTGTTCCTGAGATCCTGGACTAATAGAGAAGTGAAGCCAAACTTCAGGATACAGAAATTTCGAATTATTCACAAGTGAACAGATACTCATGATAGGTATTCTGTTATTGGGGTACCATTAATGACATCAATTTTCTTCTGCAGGTGAAGTAAATCATGAAGGATAATGCATTTTTAATAATACCATTGTATGTGACAAAGAAAGCGTAGCAATAGTAAAACGAATTAGATGTTTACGCTGAGTAATTTAACTTTCCATAAATCGATACAAAGCGACAATGCTCATAACTAGCAGTACGGGGACATATTTAAAAAAATTCAATAAGGAGACTTTGGACAAGGTGGAGATCAATTATTTTTGGTTTCACATTACCGCGAATATTCGCAATGACATCCGTAGTTTTTCTAATGGTACCTAAGCGTCAAACTCTTGAATCAATAAAAATTAGGAATTATTGGCTATTTTCGAAGCTACTGAATATATTGTTCAGTATAATGGTCGCTTCGAAATGAAAAACTTTTTCATTATTATTATATTAAAAGAGCTCGTCCACATAGATTCACAAAAATATCCTACCAGCATTGTATGAATTGGATCTCAAATCAACTTTTGTCAAATTCACATGAGAAAAAGCCCTTGCGAATATACAGGAGAGTGAGAAAGTCGATAAACTAGAAAAATCTATGTCTGTATATGTTGATATCTAATCGCTACGTAATGTGTCTGATATTATGGATCAAATCTATTATTTGGCGTAAATGGTGAAATATTTTGCGACGAAATAATTAGCCACCGGTTTGAAAATTTTACGCCTGTACTCTGTAGAATACATAAAAGTAGATGAATTTATTTTCATATGAGAAAACTATAATTCACATCATAATTGATTAGTTCGACGAAAAAATCAGAGAATATGCTTAGCAAAATTACGAAGTATTAAAAATTTTTACTTTACAATTTTTCGGTAATAGACGTTTCCTTGAATTGACTTGGTGAAAAATCGAATATAAAAAAACTCTATCGCAGCGAGCTGCATTAGAAAAGCAGGTTTTCATAATGTATCCAGTTTAAAAAATCTATTCATTCATTCATGATTTTCGTTCCAATTTCAACAAAAAAAAATTGCCCTATAATGTGTGAACAATACTTCTTTCCGGCCCGGGAGGTCAACCGCCCAACCAATTTGTTCAGAATCCAATCGCATCCAAGATATCATACGAAACTACGTACTAACAAACTTTCAACCCTATTGCTACAAAATTGCGCCCTTAATCGAGTGAACAAGATGTATATCCTCCTCCGGGGGAAAACCCCTCAATCAATTCACATCGAAATGAATACTATACAAGATATCATACGAAACTACCTACCTAAAGAGTTTTAACCCTATGGTCCCATAATTGCGCCTGCTATCATATAAACTTGATCTATTTCCTCCACTGGGGGGTAAACTTCCAACAAATTCGCACCAAAACCAATTTCCTCCAATATATGATAAGAAACTACCTACTCACAAACTTTCAATCCTATCGCTCCAAAATTAGGCCTTTATCATGTAAATAAGATTCATTTCTTGCCCCGGGGGGTCAATCCCCAACCAATTCGAACCACAACCAATTCTGTCCAAGATATTATACAAAACTGCCTAGATACAAAATGTCAACTCTATTGCTACAAAACTGCGCCTTCTGTCGTGGAAACAAGATATATTTTCCCCCTAGGTAGGCAACCCCCCAACCAATTCGAACCAAAACCAATCCCATCCAAGATATCATACGAAGCTACCTATTTAATTTACAAAACTTTGAACCCTATTGCTTCAAAATTGCGCCCTTTATCGTGTAAACAACGCTCAAATACATAAGCTTCATGAAAAGTCATGAAACGAAAAACTATCTTGGTCCTAGGTCCAACTTTTCTAATCGCACCCATTTTAATAAGCAGGTTTTCGAAGTGGAAGCCTGCTAAAAACTTTATCTTAGCACTCGTTTCAAAACCAATTCCATCCAATATAGCAAACCTGCTGAAAATGATTTCATGAAAGATTGTTCACCAAAAAGTAATACGTACATTGTAAGTATAGTCTACGCTACATTGAATTTGGCCAATTTCTTTTCTACATATGAGTAGATATATGATTATTCAGAGAAGAAATATAGGTATTAACTTTTCGAAATATGAAGATACATTTTGCGTTGTTTTTGTATTTATGGTTCAAAAACATGCATCCTGTTCAAAAAAGTTCATGGGAGACATATATTTTCGATTATCTCAATCGACCGCTAGATTCCCTTATTTCAAGGCGACACATATCTTCTTTCTGTTGAAGTCATGGTAAATTGCGCCTCAGATGACGAATAACGAAAATGATGTGTCATTAAAACAGTCGACGAGAGCGAGCATTTCCAGATGCACTTTCGGATCCTCTTTCGAGAATTCGTTCAGCCTGCCAGAAAATTATGCAAGACAAAATAATTGAGGGAACTCGTATTATTGGAAAATTCTCAAAATAAGGTGATTCAATCTGACATGATATTGGACCCCTAGAATTCCCTAGAGAAATAAAGAAAAATGGAAAAATAGAAAATTCAAGACGGGGAAGACAGAAGAATTTTGATTTCATAAATATAACTGTTGCTAAGTGGCGCAAACCAGCAGCTGCTAGAACTCTGGAAAAGTCCATTCTAAGTATAATAATTTCCAGAATTAATTCACTGTTCATATAAGAGGAAATGTTACTGTTTCAATAGAAGATCTGAAATATCTCTTTATGAGGAGAATGTTTCACTCTCTGCACTCAAGTAGTCTTCCAAAAAGAACAGAATAACTTCATTTTCATCGGAAAATACGCCAACAGTTCATTCTGTCAAAATTAACTTGACAATTGGAAAAAATCACCAATTAATTTTCCATAACCTATTCATTGGCAGAAGATACTCTAGAGTTATTTGTTACCTACTTCAAAAATTGGGAATAGTTGCCATACCTTGGTGTCACAGCACAGGTAGGTATTCCACCAGATCTAAGGGACATCATGTTCACCTCATAAACAAAAAAGTCGATCATTTACAATGCTAAGAAAATTTACAATCACCTTCCAGAGGAATTGAAATTTATAACTTCCTTGACCAATTTTCGTAAACGAACAAAATCTCATTTTCTTGATAGAACTTATTAGTCTATAGAGGACTACTATTCTGAGCATGGATTGATCGATATGACCAAATTGAATAACACAGGCATCAGCTTCGATTGAGGAGGATTTGACACTCTCGGTTCTATTGTAAAGTTTGTATATATTTTGTATGGAAATATGGTGTGTTGTGTTTTTATTTCTGAGTATTACATTTTTAAGTCTGTATATTTTTTATTGATGTGTATTTATTTTTATGTTTCAGTTCCTATATTTTTGGTTTTGTCAATAAAGTGTATAATTTTAAGACAATAGAGCAGGGGTGGCCAACAAGTCGATCGCGATCGACCGGTCGATCGACCGTGATGTCTTTATTTAAAATAAAGATTATGAGCTAAAAATCCATAATTTTCATGAAAATAAAGAAATAATGGAATTGACATAATTTCCCTTTAAAAAAAGATGAGTATGAAAGCATTAGCCAAACAATCTTAGAAATACGATCCAGAAGCCAAAGAAAATTAAATTATAATTTTGCAAACTGACAAGACTAATGTAACGAGCGAGAAAATTTAAAGACTTTGGTTAAACATGAATCGTGAGGAATATCCTAGTACCACCACAATGTAGCGAATATATTTTATATATCAATATGTTTCGGATCAACATACCAGTTTGATTTGGAATTCTGATAATTAAAGTTTAAGTTAAAGAAAACTTAAAACCATTTCGTGGGGATAAATCTGTTTCATAGTCGATTTTATTCAATAGATATTGTTAGTAATAACCCATATTATTTTAATTCACCTGATCCTCTTCTTCGACTCCTCAAATAATCATGTTGATTTTAACGTAGGAAGATATGCAGTGTTTCACTAAGAAGTGCACTTCCATTAGCTATTGATAGATTAGTGGAAAATAATTCTAAAAATCTTATATATGTCTTCCATCCTGAAAAGGGATTGGAAAAAAAAATTTTTATTCTGCGGAGTGAACTAGTAAACTTTTTTTTTATGAAGTTTAGTTATATCGGTTTATGAAACCGTATCAACCTATTGAATATTTTTGTGGGTGATGTACTTCTACAGCAGAGGCAAACACTTGATTATTGTTTATTAAACTGGTTTATTTAACAGAACTATACATTATAGGTTTATTGAGTATCAGATCGATCACAACTGAGATTTCTGATATGTAAATACTGAGCGAATTGCGAGTTGAAAGATATTCTTATTTGAAAAGTAAAACCGGACCGTCTTCGTTGGAGACTGAAAACGAACGAACTAAAGTCTCAACTATCTGGCTATGGTATTTGTGTCATATTTCTACGTTCCCTCGTTATTTGCGCCCTTTAGGCTGACAAGTACCAGAACACTCGGAACGTAGATCGATGTAAAATTTCCAAAGCTGACAGTTTTAGAGCCATGAATTAAATCTAATGTATACAACTATATGAGTTTATCAATCATTGAAACGAAACATATTTTATTGGCCCTCTTGTAAAGATTAGAATGGTTAGTGAAATATCTGAATAGGTTGCAGGACGTGCGATGAATGATAGATCCAAGAATAGTTATTGAGGACTCAAGCCGTCCCGGACAGATAAGGAGGTAAGTCGATTTTTTCTATCTAGGAGGAGGCTCCGTGGCTGAGCGGTATAGGTAACGCTATGCCGTCTTCGTTGACGGAGTTGGTGGGTTCGATTCCCACCGTGTTCCTGGGTGTTTGTATGCGTCCGGATTTAAGTAAATTGATGGCTAAATGTTCAAGTTGACGAAGCCAAAATTGTACGGAAGTCGGGCGCGTGTGAGAGGGCACACGTCCCACCTCTTAAAAAAAAAAAAGAACATCTCATAGAATATCTCAGATGGATGATACGGAACTATAATAAACCCAAGATAAAAATAAGGAAAGCTAAATTATGCAATACTGAACTAACATACGTGGGATAATTCCCCACAGAAGTAATATTTCATATCGAAACGCAGAGTATAGACGGACTGTGTATATCACACCTATTTGACGAGTATGAAGACAAGTCGATCGCGACAAATTTTTGTGATAAAAATTAGATCTTATATATGTAAAAGTTGGCCACCCCTGCAATAGAGCATATTCTCATTTGATTTGATTTGAAGTAGCAAGTACTAAATCCCTCTTTTTAACGCTGGCATATTTTCAGAGCTTCATTATTTAGTTCGGAATTAGTTATTTTTAAGAACACTGGCACAGAGAGAATAGAGAAATAAAAAAAAAGTATGTGGTCAACTCAGAAAGTTCACTTCATCTACAAAATTCGATTAATACTCTATGTAAATGTTATTGTATTCGTAACAAAAAATTATTAGAAATCTTCTCAACATTAATAAATACACAGGTAGGTTTGTGTGTGAAGATAAATTGCTACTTCAAAGATATATTAATGATTCATACAAAATGAAGAGTAAATCTAAAATCTATTGATTGAAGATATTCACTGAATAGTATATTTTTCGATAAAATTTGCTGCCACAGACCACTAAACAAATATATATATATATATATATATATATATGTACAAAAAGTTAAATTGAACAAGAAAAGTCATTCGATAAAAGCAGCTGTATTACTCAACCTGCCAAAGCAGCTAACATATGTGTTCGAGAATTCCTCACCTCCCTACAAAATAATATGATGAATAATAGAAGTATGCCAATTTACTCAAAAATATAACGAACTGCATTCATAATCCCAGTAGCTACTGTACACTATGAATGGAGTGAATAACCAATTCCGCTATTGAGCTATATTTTGGTTTATTAAGACAACAGCATTATCAAATAATATCTGCAGAAAACAATACTTCGAAATATAGAAATCCGGTTGCAAGTTTTGTTGAACTTTGCGAGTTATAGATACAAGTATTTGTTCACTGCCTTCTCTCCTGGATTCGGCGAAGATTAGACTAAGTTATTGTATCCTGGCCTAGATTACTGTAGTATGTTTTGCGTGGAGAAGTGTATTTGACTTGCAAAGGAGTAAGTAAGAATGGATGAAATTGCACAAGCTTTTCTAATTGCCGAGAATTTTGAAATGATCTATTAATATATAAGTAGTATAGTACTTTGTCTTTATGTAAATGGTACACCGATATCTTGAAATACAACTAAATATTGTTCAAATATTGAATTTTCTAGCTTGATTATGATTTGTCATAAAAGAATTTCGTAATGGTTGATTTAACTGACTGCAGTAAAGTAGATATCTACAAAAAACAGTATGGTATTCAGTAATTCAAAGTCTAGTTAGACAGTATAAACGGGATGAATATGAATAAACAAGAAATTCTCATATGTCCTCGTGAAGACCGACAAAGACCGACAAAGGCTGATTCTTGACTCTAAAGTTATATTCCATCATTGTGTGGAATCAGTGGTTAACAATAAAATGTATGCCATGTAATCAGACAGTGTAGACGATTCAATAATGCACAAGATCTGTTCACCATTTATTCTTCATTTATTTTATATTCAGTGAACTGAATTTTGTTACAAATGTCTGAGGTACATTTCACGTTTGAAGATTGTTCAGAAGAAATTTTTGAAATTCCTTGGCTTTAGATGTGGTTTTTTTCCTCAGAGGTATAACTCCGATAATCACGGTATACGTATGAGACATTTTGGAATTGTAAGCTTGGAGTTTCGTAGGAAATTGAATGGCATTGTTTTTCTGATCAAGATACTCGAGAATCTTCGCGAGCCTGGTTTCGTTCTTGATGGCAACCTATTACTTTTCACCTTCCGTTGAGGGGCACTAGAAGTGCTCAGAATTCTCTGCTATATAAAGACGTTTATCATTACGGTTGTGACTGTGACATCGATATATTTTGTGATAATGTAAATGCAGTTGAGAGGATGTTGATATATAAACTATAAAAATGCATTTTAAAGCATTTGTTAGTTATTCATATTTTAAATAGTTGATGGAATCAATAATAATAATACTTTGAGTTCCGATATATATATATATATATATATATATATATATATATATATATATATATATATATATATATATATATATAAAACCAACTTTCACGGATATATGTATTCCGTCGGATTCAAATCATCCTCTTTCCCATAAACATTCAGCTTTTAATTCAATGATCCACAGAGCGTTTTCAATTCCATTATCCGCAACAAATTTAGCAAAAGAAATTTCGACTATAAAAATAATTGCTTCAAATAATGGTTTTCATACAAGTTTGATAGATAAAATGATAAACAAGAAACGTAGTCAACTAGCGTACAATATCATATATCCTCAATTAAAAGTAGAAAAATCGGAAAATTCACATCTTTAACATATTTTGGTCCTCTAACAGAAAAAGTTGCGAATGTCATACCTAAATGTAATATTAAAATTGCTTTCAAACCTAAGACAAAACTCTCAGGATTTTTATTCAATGCCAAAGATCTCACTTCAAAATTTGAAAGTTTAGGAGTTTATAAGTTGATTTGTCCTGTATGTAAAGGAGTGTATATAGGTCAGACTGGTCGATCGTTCAAGACAAGATTTAAAGAACACCAACAATCTTTTTTGAAAAATGAAACGGATTCAACGTTTTCAAATCGTTGCCGTGAAAACCACCATCAATTTCCACAAATAGATAATTTTCAAATCATGCACAAATTACCGAAAGGAACTAAACTTCCTTACTTAGAATCATTAGAAAGTTTTAAACTCAATCATAATGCAAAAGATATCTTGCTGAACGACCAGATTGACTTGATATCTTCTCCTATATTTATAGTGTATTCAAACAATAAGGATTTTTCTAAGAACATTGTATTGTACCAATTTGGGAAAACCACTTGATTTCTTGAAATATGTTCCTCTTGTCTATTTAGGTACCTGCAATAATTCTTTCCCACCCGTGAGCCCAAATCTATAATTATGCATTCAGTTCTTAACTCAATCTGCCCGATGATGGTCTAGTGTCCGAAATTGCAATCGCAGTGTTATATTTTTCAGAGTATTTTTGTGATAATAAACGTAGTAAATTCAAATTTAGTTTTTGTTCATTATATTTATATTTTGTTAGCAATTCCTTTTGTTCTATTTGTTTTTTTTTACTAGCTCAAGAGTTATATTCAAGTTTTTTTCTCTGTACTTGTTATTGAAATTTACACTGTGAATACTATTTTAGGAGTGAAATTTACCTGTTATAATCCTCAGAAATAAATAAATAAATAAAATTATTGAAAGCGAGTGCTAAAAATAAAAATCTGTATAATACGTAGTCAATAAATGTTGAATATTATTTCCATTAACTCTCAATTGGGTACTTCAAAATAGTGGCATTCAATTCGAAAGCAATGAGGGAGGCAATTAGGAATTTACGTAAACACCAAATCAATTCTATTACATAGCTTTCACATTAGAGTGTAATCGAAACCTGAGGCAATTTTCGATAATAATAATTAAAACCAATTACATTATTTATCCTTCATTCGCAAGTGAAACGGTGAGTCAAAAGTTTATGTTGATTGTTATACTAATGATATGAAAAAAAAAGAAACATCAAAAGATAATTTTCAAACGATGGAGTCTTTGTGTACCGTAAAACCTGCCAACTTTGCCCAAGGGCTCCAACTTTGCCCACTGTAGGCGTTATAAAAACATGGATAATTTTAAATTTGGCAACGTTGTGACACAACTCCGCTTGGTCGTTATGCCCAGCGAGGTTCTTGTTTCCCGTTATTATCGTCCAAAACGCTTGGTAGATGGGTTGCTATGAATAAACAGGTAAGGAAATTTTGTATGAATTTTAGTATTTTCAGGGTGAAAAGCTAAGCGTCAGTGTTCAATGTCTATTAAGTTTAAGATAATGAAATTGAGATTGCGGGAAGGCTGATATGTGATTCTCACAATGCAGTAATCGTTTTTAGGTTACACTGCCCAAGGTATTATATTAGTAAACAAAAGTATATGGGCAATGTTGCCAGACATTTTATGTCTAAAAAATTTTTATATTCCTTATATAATTTGCATGGTTTAATGCAAATCATGACTTGATGGTACAGTGCTAGATCCTGGGACATAAATAGTGGTGCAATTTCCTACAAAAAACTCTATAAGGCACTTTATAGGAACAATTTTGGAAGTCTCTCAGATTGATGACAATTTTACTGTGAAATTCCTTAGGAAGGCTGGAAAAAGTTTCAAATATTAATGACATTCCAGACGTGAAATTTCTTGATATCGTAGAACGCTAAGGAGCCCCTACCGAAAGCAGGAGAAGCTACAATTTTTTTAACGAAAACCTCCAACCATATAATTTATTTTGATTTTTGTTGATGTTCCTTTTTTAACTTTAAGGTTTTGTATTATTTTAAAGACTGAAGTATGATATCTTATTGTATCTATGTGATTATATTAACTACCTGAAAGATTACTGAGAAAAAAAACCCTTGTTTTTTTATAGAATAATATTTAGTTTGAAGAAGTTAAATTTTTGTTGCCATTTGACGACAAAATGGAAGATTTTGATATATTTTACCTCTGTTAAATAAACTTACTAACTTACTAACATGTTTTTTTTAAAATCTAATTTCAACGTCTGCTTCATGCCAAACCTTTTTATGAACTTAATTGGTGGGCAAAGTTTGATTAACATTTGCCAAATTGCCTCAAAAGGGAATCCTCACAGCCGGGTGAAGTTATAAGATTGGCAGGTAACTTTGCCCACCCCTAATTAATTTTTTTTCCTAGTAAATAGAAAATGCTATAAATAAAGTGATGATTAACAATCATTTCCATCATTTAGTTGTTCTCCATATTCATGTAGAATGTGTTTTAGCATTTCATTAAAAAAGATATATTGAAAAATTCTGATTTTGGTGGGCAAAGTTGGCAGGTTTCACGGTATTAGTTTTTGAAACGAAGTTCCTGATCGCACTAGGTGAAGCTAGGCCTAAACAAGTAAATACGTAGGCGTAAATTCAAAGGTCAGCTGTAATCGTATATACATATTGGTATCTGTTTTAAGGCGGGCGGCAAATTCAGATTCAGAGGAGCAAAATTTCAATATGTGAACTAAAAACTATGTAATAGTTTTTCTGAGTACAAAATTATTTTCGGGAATTTCATATTCAATTTTTTTTTACCAGATACCACATTTCAACTCTTTTGGTTTGATAGAACAGGCTGAAATTCGAGAATAACTTTAAAATTTTAAATCACTATATTCGGAAAAAAACGGCAGAAACAAAAATCAGATACAATTGTTTTGCATAAATAAAAAACCTCAGATATATAATGATTTTTTCACTTTCAATTGTTACCTACTTTTGTAGCCAATTTTCTTGTTTTCATATTCTATATTTCTGAATCGTTCAAAATAGATCAATTTAATAATACTTGTTCGTTGAAATTATACCCCTACTTTCATTTTGATGGCGACGTACCACGTACCACTTTCTTAAATTTCTAAAAGAAATATTTTTCTAAACAATAAAGAATATTTTTCCTAAGCAAGACACTTATTGTGAATTTTGTGATAATTTATTGAACGATAGCAGCAATACTATACTCAAAACATATTATTTGTAGTCCTAACCTAATTATAGATCTATTATAACGTTCTCAAAATTTGATATCAGCATGAAATAATTCAAAATATACTTATAAAATGAAAGAATATATCATATTTTGAAACTATAATATATATAAATACTCACCTCAGCAACAAAAATAACAATTAACGTATCATTCGATTCTTTGGGGGACATTCCCTCGACTAGATTCTGTAACGTGTCCATAAGGTAACACTGTTTCTCGCGACGTACAGTTGGTACGCCCAAAACAACCGAAACTCCACTTCGCCCTTTTGACAGCATATAAGCCAACCTCAAACTGGATGGATCATCCAACAGATGGGGTAAAAAGTGATAAGAAGATGGAAGTCTTAGTTTTACTGGCGGGTTGACACCGGACGCCGCGTTCATTCCAGACATATTTTTGAGTA